>JAHWFP010192979.1:0-17261 GCA_023313725.1 Lithobius niger
GAGCAAGCTAATGCATGTTTTCTTGTAGGTAAAAATGCCAGGGAAATTTTACAGTCTAGTACCGTAAATGGTTTTGTAGGCCAACGTAAGATTAAAGTTCTTTGCGATTCCGGCAGTTGTGTAAATGTTGTCAGCTCTAAATTGGCCAGAAATTGGCCACGTTTAAAACAAACAGTCAGGTGCCAGACTATTTTAAACAGTGATATTGTAGTATTACCGCATGTTAACTTACGTTTAAAATTAACTGACGGTACAGTGTTAAGGACAGTAGCTTGTGTCTCGTCAGCAGCCAGTTCTATTTTCGAAATCGTACTGGGCGTAAATGGAATTAATGCATTAAACCTTTTGCGCGAGCCGAAGCATAAGCCACGTGAACCTGCCCTCGACCCCGATCGTGTGGCAACGCCCCCGACAAAGTCGGATAATGCAGACAATGGCATGAGCCAACCCAAGAAACGTTCACGCAAACGTAAACAAACCCAGGCCCGTAGCCACGGGAAGGACCCCCCACATCCTGAGGGATTGGTCAAGCCCCCACAGCGACAACCTATCGTCGTTCAGCCCTCACAGGCAAAACCTTTTGATGAGAAGGAACTCATTAAAAATTCCGTTAGACAGCGTCATGTACCACAGCAGCAAGTGGAAACTGACAACGCCCCAACAATTCACGATTGGCTACAGCGTCGTCATGGTGTTCAGGTAAAATTAAAACGTAGCTCTTCAGATGGCGATGTAAGCAACAGTTTGTCCATGTCCGAAAAACCGGAATTTGGTGAAACCAGCTTCACAAGTTGGCTTGTTGCAAGGAGCAAATCACAACCTAACCTAATGTTAGACAATTGTATGCAACCCACGATCGGCAGAAAACATACTTCTGTTGAATGTTTTAATTTTTACCCCGAATTTGGTAAAATCAGTTTGCCTAAATTTGATCTAAGTTAAGTGTAGTTTTTTTCAGTTTATGAGTATGTAAAACCTTGGATTAGGTCTCCCTACTGAACAACTAAACATGCAGTTTTTTTTACTGATCCTCTTTAAAAATAGGACCAATGTTTTAGTGTGAACTCTGTCAGTCTAGGGTGGAAATTAAGGCCTAATTATGGCTCTAGGACTGAATAGGGGTTACCAGTCAAACAGAGGTTGTTAAACCTAACCTAAAGTAGTTTTTTTTTCTCTAAACAAGAGTTTTTTTGCAATTAAAAACGAAAACCTAAACCCAGTGTTTTCCCATGCTAGCTTATTTTAAATAATGAGTTGTAGGACAATACAAGCGTGGCTCCATCTAGGAGCAACTAAACCTAAATAGTGTACATGTTGAAATTTTAATTATAAACTTCAGAGACTGTACAAACCTGGAAAGAAACATGTCAATGCCGACTCACTTAGCCGGTATTTTGTTTAAACAGTGAAGTTGTTCAAACATTTTGTTTTCAGTAAAAATTGACTGAAAATTGAATTTTTGTCTCTATTTTGACATTTTGGTCAGTTGGAAGCTCATCCTTAAGGAACTTCCAGTTAATCCTTGTTTTGGACTTCACACCTAAATTTTAAGTGCCTATGCTTGCTCTTTTTGTCATTATCAACGCCTTCCTATGTGGAAGGATAATTACAAAGATTGTACGACACGTTTAATACTATTCATTAGGAGTATTCTACGGGGGTTGCAACTTGTTCCCGGTTGGCCCTTCTTAAGGTTTTTACGAAACATTTTTCCTGAAAAAAAATTGTCAGTCTACCCCTGGGAGATAAAGGATAGCCCTGTTTAGAAGGTTGTTGCGTTTTTATCCACAAACCTCCCAGTGTTGTATTTTTATGTGTAAGTTGTTTGGTAACCTTAAACCATTCTAGTGGTATTAGTTACTGTTAAATAGAGCCGGTGTTCCACCACGTGTTCATAGAATATTCTCTTCTAACCGCTATCGTAGCCTAGGTTGAGGGTGGATGGCGAGGTGTTTTCGGTAGTTTCACAGCTAAAAAAAATCTACAATTTGACATAATCCGGACTCGTGAGAACGATTAAGTGGCGGGACGCCTCATTTGACTGTATTCTTTTACAACAAAATTAACTTTGTAATTTCTAGTGTGTTTCTCGATAATTGTAATTTTTGCCCCACTCTCCGAATACGTGTACGATTTTCCTGCACAGAAGCAGCGCGGACAGTATTTAGCTAGTGGTTGCAAAAACAGTGTCTTTATTTATGTAATTTTAATTTGCTTCAAAATTAATTAAGCCACAAAAACGTTAGTCCCCCAAAAATATAAAACGGCGATTTTAGTTTTTGCAAAACCAGTGTTCTTTTTAACCTTTTTAAAACGATCCTGGGATAGGACTAAGTATCCCCTGGAGGTGTATTTCCTCAAAACTGGAGATGTATTTTCTCACCGGAGGTGTATTTCCTCAGCTGATGCATGTATACAGTGTATTCTTGCAATTTTGATTACAGTGCTTGGCAGTTCCAGTTATTGGCATATCTTGTGTGCACTAACCTTTCTGTTTTAGCTTCTATTGTAGAGTTCAACAGAAACCCCAAATAGAATCTCCTTGGTGGGGAGCTGTAAAGAAGGCCTGAGTTCTTCACCCGATTTGAGAGGATACCTCAACTCAAACTATCAACAACCTGAGGGAAAAACTTTGTTTACGGCAACGAACACTTTTTTTTTCTCGGTGCCTCGGCCGTGAAAAACCCCGAAATTCAAACGCCTGTAA
The DNA here is from genome assembly GCA_023313725.1 of Lithobius niger. Lineage (NCBI taxonomy): Eukaryota > Metazoa > Arthropoda > Chilopoda > Lithobiomorpha > Lithobiidae > Lithobius > Lithobius niger. Next base: position 2,708 of record JAHWFP010192979.1, read on the forward strand.
CTTCCAAGAAAATGGTCCGATCCGTCTCATCGAAACAGCTCTTAATAGCCATGAACTTTATCTGTTTTCCCCCGCAAACAGAACACGAAAATTCCTTCTAGAACTTTCACAGCATCCTTAAGAAAAACGCACGAAACCGATGCCATAAAATCACCGTAGCGCACGAGACGCCATTTTCGCCACTTGTAAAAATTTGTATATGCTTTTATTTTTTAGGCATAAAGCCGAAACATTAGTTTAGTGTTTTAGAGGGAGGAGCTTCCTCTACGAAGGTACTTAACCTCCCTAATAAATGTACAGATACTTTGTTTTGATATTTCTTAAGTAGATTTAAGGTGACGATCTAAGATGCACTTGAGAAATGTCCGACATCCAAAAACCCAATTTTACGTCTATAAATATTAATTTAAATATTTAAAATGCGTTTTAGCATTCGCTGGTAACCTTAACTTTTATTTTATAATAATCTTTTAACGTAATCTTTTGCCATACCGGAGCTTAGGCAGCGTTTCGTTTTCGTCTTTTCTGTTTGTACTTTGTTGTTCATAGCAAAACCGACTTGGCATTCAATTTCCCAAAGTAAACCTGGCATCCCAATGTTAATAATCGAATTTATTGAGATCATTCCTTCAATAGTCGCGATGCGTATCATCGTGGGTAAATAAGAAAACAATCCGTAGTAATTAAAGGCCTTATTCACGTTCTAAACAATGAGTTTAACTCTACCGGCCTCTCTTTGTCACGCAGTACATAGCTATTCCTTCAAACGGCGCCAAGCGAAAAATCCTTTGCGCTGCCGACTTTTCTATTGTTCTCAAGGCCCTCAGCCAATCAGACCTCCGTAGCTCTCCTAGGCGTCCGCGCTAAGGTCCAGAAAATCCTCCGCTCCAGCATAAAAACCGAGCCCCACGAGGCAATCGTCAGCACACGCTCAACAGATCTCAAAGCCAGAGGTGACTACGCCAGTCGGTATAGGAGATGTCCTGTCCGAATGTTGCCATGCCGGGCAAAGGTAGTTGGTTCGTATTAGACTAGTGTTAGTTTAGAAAATTTAATTTTGGAAACCCCATTCGAAATTTTAGTTTTAAACTTAACCTAACCTTAGCTTTGAGGGAATTATAGAGGTGGAGCCATAGTCGGCATTCTAGGCCCCCATCGCCATAACGTCAGGGTTCACGGTCCCTTTCTAAAAACCAGCTTTTGTTTCCCGTGTTTATTATTATGAATTTAATCTAAACACTAAATCTGCATTTAGACGACGTATTTTTCGGGTGTTTCCCTAGATACTAAGGATCTACAGATTTGAAGATTTGATCTTAGGTCGGACTTAAGAAACATAGTCTTGACTATTTGTGTGTAATTCCCGCGGTTTGCAACAAATAGATTTATTTCATGTAATTCCCGCGGTTTGCATGTTATAACGGGTTTCCGAGGTCCCACAAACATTTTCTAATCGAAATTGTAGTTTTTACTCTTCACCCAGTTGTGTGAAGTTTGAGTTGAATTTCATGTAAATTCTTGTTGATTTTTCCTGTTGTAAAAATCGCCGTGCTTTTTATTTAAAGCTTTCTTGTTCTGACACTAGTTGATTTTAAATGTAATTGTTTATATTTATTTGCCTTTTAATAAACCTACGAGTTTGTAAAACGCCTGTTTTTCTGCTAGTTTTACTAAATGTAGAAGTTATAGTTCTTAAGAAAACCACTTAATAATTAAACTTAGAGCTGCATTTAGAAACACCCACCTGGTGGCAGCGAATACCCCCCTTTAATGTTGTCTAGTTAGCCTACAGTTAGGACAAATGACTCTCTGTTACCCATACTGGGCCAGTAGCATACGTGTGCTGTTTTCCGTAAAAGTAAAAACCGCCACTGCAACTAGAAGTTAAAGGTCAAAACCATCTTGATGTCGGCGAGGCTACAAGCACCTCTACAGTCGTAGCTTCGGCCGCTACAATATTAGGGAAGCACAATCCCAAGCCTTTTTGAAGAAAGTTTGAGCTCTGGTGAAGTGTAGAGAAGGAATTGCAAGGTTTGAGTACCATTTAGCTTTTTTAACCTTGCTTGTAAACGAGAGCGAGTGTTTACCGCTAGTTTGAATGTGAAACCGAAAGCGGGAGGTGTGTGTGCGGTCGCGCCATCGCCGCGCTAGCGGCGTTTCAGTTTTTGGTGGCGAGAATTGGAGACTGCCATGTGAGAATTCGTCAGTTGAAGACAAATGCTTCAATGTTGGAAGGAATAATCGATAGCACATTGCCCAGGCAGTTGGTGGAAAGACTTCAGGAGCACATAAAGGAGAGGGAACAGTGGGTACTTGATGATACTATTAGCAGGCATTTGAAGAAATTGAGTAAACTGGGTGTGCATCGGTTTTCATATATGAACGCTCTGAGAGGTGACGTAACTGAAAAATGTGGCAGGAGTGGTATGAAGGAGGTGAGGGGTGAGAGTGAAGAACCTGTTAATGAATTTCCATATGTAGTGAATGAGTCGAATGTTGAGTTGTCTAGGGATGAAATGAGCATTCTTAATTTGGACCTGAAGTTCATTTCAGTGGAAAGAAGGGACAACCTTTCCGTCAGGACTAATTTGGTAGCTGATGTGGAGAGACTACTGGTAGGTTATACCTGGGCGCCTGAGTTGAGGTTAAAGTTGCAGCAGATGGTTGTGAAGCCCCCACCAAGTGTTAAGGCTAATGTTACTGTGGCCCAAGCTAAGGCTATTAGGACGCTTAGAGATCGTACTAATATAGTAGTATGTAAGGCTGATAAAGCGAATTTGACGGTAGTGATCTCTAGGGAAGAGCATGATGTAAAAGTGAGGCAACAACTTGAAGAGTCTGACATGTACGTCGATAAGGGAGTCAACTACGGGAATCAGCCCATGATTGATTTCGGATTTAGCCTTGTTCGACTTAAAGAGGAAGGGCATATTACAAAAGAAGAGCTGGCCGAGCTTGCACCCAAACCCCCTCAGCGGTTACCCACCATCTTTGCCCAAGTCAAGGCGCATAAAGAGGGGGCCCCCCCTTCGCATTATTACATCAGCTAAGGGCGGAATGGCGCAAAAGCTTGACTGGGTGGTTGCTGAGAAGCTAAAGAAGTATGTGAATGGAAGCAGCAGATTGAGCAAAACTAGTGACCTGCTTGTTGAACTCAAAGACCTAAAACTTGGTGAGGAAGAAACTATGGTTTCCTTCGACATTGTCAAACTATTCCCAAGCCTTGGACACCGAATGATTTTGGAAATGCTGGCGTTATCGAGGAGGAGGTGGAAAGTGGCAAGGGAGGAGTATGAGAAAGACAGAGCATTGTTGAAAGTCCTATTGGCATCGATATATGTGGAATTTGAGGGACGAGTCTATTGGCAAGTTGGAGGAGCCCCAATGGGCTACTCTAGCTCGGCAATAATAGCCGAGATGGTTCTCCAACATCTGGATGAAATGGTGCTGAAGTCGGGGCTTAGCGTGAGAATTTGGAAGAGATTCGTGGACGACACCTATGCTGTGCTGAAAAAGAATAAGCTTAATGAGGTACTAACGAAGGTTAACAACTGGAGGCCGGGGATTGAAGTCACCATGGAGGAAGAAAAGGATGGAGCCTTGCCTTTTCTTGATGTCAAGGTGTGCAGACTGGAGGGAGGCCGAGTGTCGTATGAACCATTCAAGAAACCAATGGCTACCATGAGAGGCATCCCCTACCGTTCGGGCCACCCCAAAGGTACAACTGAAGGCCATTGCCCTCAATGAGTTTGTTCGGCTGGCCACAAACTCGAGCTGTGAGCATCTTGCCAACCCACATCTTGAGGAGGCCAAAGGTAAATTCTTGAGCTTAGGGTACCCAGGTGGAATGATTAATGGACTTATGAAGAAAGCGAAAGCTGTAGCAAAGGCAGGGAAGAGAGAGAGAAGTAAAAGTGATCCAACTATGCATATAAAACCAAGAGTGACACTCACCTACCTTGAGGGAGTTAGTTGCCCAATTCAGCAAGAACTTAGAAAGAATGGCTTCAGAGCATTTATTAAGAACAAAGAAGAAGATACAAAGGAAGGGCCAACACCATGAGAATGAAAAAATGTTGCGACCGAAGGTGACCCAAAAAGCCAGGGATGAACAAGAACTAGCACGAGTACAAAACACCAGAGAAGGAGTGTATAGAGTACCGTGCAAGGACTGCAATGCCGTGTACATTGGCGAGACTAGAAAAGGAATACGAACGAGGCTCAGCCAACATATGGGGAATGTTAGAAATAAAGCTGTCGATAACGGCATTGCAGTCCATTGCACGGAAAGGCAGCATGATGTTGAGTGGGGTAAATCGGTGACACTGATTAAATCTAACTCGAAATGGGACAACCATTTAAGATGCCTTGAATCCATTGCGATTAAGATGCACGAAAACAGGCAGATCCCGCTTATGAATGTGCAAGGCCCTTCGTTTTCAAATGTTACACACCTGATTGGGAAAGACTTGCGAGGGAAGCTTGAAGTTGAATGGAAGATTGCGTGTAAAGAACGGCCCGAGTGATACAGTGGGCAAGGGTGAACCAATCGACTGAATATAGCAGACAGCGGCAGTTTCGAATTCAAACAGTGTATTGGACTGAAAAACGAAATGTAAACAGAGTTCAAACTTACCTTTAAGGTGCCTGATGACGACTACAGTTAGTAGTTGAAAATTTGCAGTTAGTGGACTATCTTCGTTGTGAAAGTGTGCGTTTTTGTGAGTCTCGTGTGACATTTTTCAATCGTTGTAGTGTTTCACAGTAAGATGAATAACGGTGTTTTTACTCCTCGAGCGAAGATCAAGTCAACCGTTGCTGTCTACTGCTGCTCGTCTCACTCGTGGCTAAATCCCACGTTTGAGTGAAGAACCAAGACGGAAGCCGTTCTCACCTCTTGCTGCTTATCCGGACCATGGCTGACCCCACGTTTCGAGCGAAAATCAAGTCAACTGTTCCTATCGTCTGTTGCTCGTCTCACTCGTGGCTAAATCCCACGTTTTGAGTGTGGAACCAAGACGGAAGCCGTTTGCACATCTTGCTGCTTATCTCGGCCGCCCACTTCTCGAGCGAAAATCAAGACATCAGTTGATGCCCACACTGCTGCTCGTCTCGTTCGTGGCTAAAACCCACGCTTTGAGTGAAGAGTCAAGTTGGATGCCGTCTGCATTTCCTTCTACTTGTCTCGTCCCTGGCTGATCCCGCGTCTCAAGTGAAATTCAAGTCACCAGTTGCTGTCCAAACTGCTGCTCGTCTTAACGTGGCCAAAAAAAAATAGACCCCACGTTCTGAGTGAAGAGTCAGGTCGGAAGACGTCTCTATCTCTTGCTGCTGGTTCGACCGTAGCTAACCCCACGTTTTGAACGAAAATCAAGTCTGCAGTTGCTCCATCGGCATCGCTTGCTGCTTGTCTCGCCCTTGACCCCACGTCTCGAGTGGAAATCAAGGCAACAGTTGCTGCTCACATTGATACTCGTCTCATTCGTGGCTAAAACCCACGTTTTGAGGGAAGAACCAAGTCAGAAACAACCGTGACTGGATTCAAGCCTCATGTAAATTAAAACAACAATGGCCGTCCACACTGATGTTCGTCACATCCAAGACAAATCGTCATTTTTCACTGCGAAAAATCCAACACCTGTCAACTAAACACAATAGCCTCAATGAAGCTGCTGGATGGCCGCCTCAGTGATCCAACCGAGCACGGTACTCCCTATACGAATGACGGCGACTTGAGCCTGCCATGTCTTGGTCTCAAGCTGCCGCCCCGACGGCCGCTCATCTCTGCCGGTTCGTCTCCTTCGTCTGAAAACATGGTCGGCCTCTTCCCGTTGTTCCCGAGACCGCTCAACCTGCCGTTATTCAATGCTGGTGTTTCACCCCTGCCTTTCGGTTGTAATCATGGCCTCCCATCAAGTTCATCATCAGGACCGAACACACCCTTTCGGCCGGACCCCACCTACCTTTGGCTCCTTGGGTCCTCCATCCTTTGGCAGACAACGCCTACAATAACCCGCCCCATCACTGCACGACACACAGGAAATGCTGTGGCTCCCTTCGCTCTTCGGCCGACTACGTCTGTCACCACAAACTCCCAATGTCTCACGGACCCACGGCCCACTGAACGTTTCCCGGTCAAGCTCAGCCTGTTCACACCATCCCTTCGCCAGATTAAACATATGACTCCATTCCCGTTGTCTCCCAGGTTCGCTCCACACTTCAACTCCCTTCAGCTGGCAGTGACCCTCACCTGTCTTGCTCCCACCGTGTCATGATCCCACGTCCCGCACGACGTCTCTCGGCAGTCTCCATCCTGGCCAAGCTCCCTTCGCCCGGCCAGCGTCCATCATCATGTCACGTTCTGACCCTGCAAGACCCATCCTCAACTGCATTTCCATCCTGCTCGACGCAGACTCAGGTGCCTTCCCTTCGGTGTCTTCCCGCCGGTGGTTTTCCCTTCGGTGTCAGACCTTCTCTTTACACACCTGTGGATTCCATAGGAGGGATGCCCCCCCCCCCTTCTGCTTCGTCCCTTCGCCGACCCAAAAAATCTGCTTTGGCCCACCCTTTATCGATGATCGCCAACGCCTTGTGCGAGAAACTCTACGCGGACGCAAGCCCAGAAGAGATACGCAACCTTTCGTCCGTAATCTCACAGCTCTTCCAGAAAGCAAGCATAGCAACCTACCATTCCTTAAACTGGGCAACCAGAGCCCTTCATTACAACACCCTCCTCCTTCGGGAGTTAGCCGTTTCATCCGGCAACAACCTTAACGTCTAAACTCGACACCGTCTCTGCAACCAACCAATTCATGAGTCTGACATCCTTTCCGTGGTTTCATCCCGACTCTTGCCCCACACTTGGACATTTCAAGGAAACCAAAACTGCAAAAACAAAACCCTTCGTCCAACCGCCCCTTTCAGAAAAACACACAATTCAATTCCCGCCCTTCACCGGTCGACCGGAACAAGGCCGCATCTACACCATCCTCTGTCCTCACGAATGAGAATGCGTCCTTTCAGCCAGGAAACCAACAACTCTTTCGGTCCGACCCATCTCACTCCCGCTCCGGCCAAAGGAACCAGCAGAAGCGAGCCGCAACTCCCGACCGCCGAGGTCGTCACTCCTTGCCAGGAGGCAGGAGCTCCTTTCGCAAGACCAACAACGACGCCTCCCGCCTTCCGGTCGGCGCAAGACTCCACCACTTCTTCCCGGCCTGGCAAGAACTGATCCACAACACGGACGTTCTTTCGACCATCAAACTTCACTTTCGGCCGACACTCCTAGCTCTACCACCGCTAAACCCCCCTCTGTGGAAGTTCTCTCCACCAATCATAGAATCCCTTTCGTTCAAAGTCTCGAAACTCCTTCACAGCCAACACCCTGACCCTATTCCAGATGCTTCCCGGGATTGCTACACAAAACTAGCCTCGCTTCGCGTTCCGCCCATCAAGTCCGTCATCACCGGAACTTCTGTTATCCAGGTGCATCAACCCACAGGTAGTTCCCGGCCGAGCTCTTCCGTTCATGCCTTCTCTTTGTGGCTAACACACCATGGCTCTCTTTCACCTCACGAATTCAGCCTCCTTCGGCGACCAGGTTTGCGGCCGTCGGTGCCCGTCACTCATCCAACTCCTTCGGCCATTTGGCTCCAAAGAAAACCCAACGCCTCGAGTTTAAACCAACACAAGATTTTCTTCTACCTTCTCGAAGACCACCGCAACTCTTCTAACCCTGCTCGGCTGAGTACAAATGACTAACATCAAGTCGTATAACAACCACCCAGGTCCTTCCTTCGCCCAACTCTTTCTGATGGAAATACCACACAAGCTTTCGCAAGACAGCTTTCTCCACCTAAAACCCCAAAACTTCCTCATCAAAAATTCTCAGAGATGAACCAGATCGACAGAACACAAACTCAGTTTATAAAAAAAAAAAAAAAAAAAAACTGACGAGAAGAAAGGAGCCAACTTCTTCTCCTCACTAACTCACAATTGAACGGAATCTCCGCAGCAATGAGACCACACAGGAGTTGAATGACCAACATAGTAACTTTTTACAATCAGGGGAATCCCCACATAGTCAACCCACGACAAAGCCTTCCGACCGAACTGATCCGCACACCAGCAACTTGAGGGAATCCATCGACCTCCACCTTACACAACCAGATGGAAATGTCGAAAAAGAAGACGGCCTACACCGGCTGGAACCCATCGTTCCAGCCTGTACAGTAGTCAATCCCCTTAAGCACTCAGAACGAAGCAGAAGCAAGCCAACCACGATGGAAGCTAGCCATTCGTGATGGAAACAAGCCAACCAGAGAAGAGGGCAAGAGACCAAACTTCGAGGTTCATCATCGTTTCTGAACAAAGTGCGAAGTTTTCAACAACTTTTTGGGGGACAGCCTGCTTGCACCCCGGGGCACCCGTCAAGGCGGTGCCCTCCACTAATTTCGACGAGGTCAACTGATAATGCTAAAATTATCAGGTTAATATGTTTTGGCAATAACGAAAGAACATTTTGCCGGCCCCCAGCCAGGCCGGCTAAAAATGGTTTCTTTTTGCCTAAAACATACTTAACCTAACTCCCGCCCTACCTCCCCTCTCGAGTCACCGCCTGACACATTGAGAGGAAAATAAATGCCGAAAGCGTCCACGCTCTCGCTTTTATAAGGGAGTAGTGTGCCGTGCAGGCGTAGTGGGGCATACAAGCAGGCGGCTGCACAGCGAAAGAAACCTCCAGGGGAACATCACATTGGGGACAATGTAATGCTAAAATTATCAGGTTAAGTATGTTTTAGGCAAAAAGAAACCATTTTTAGCCGGCCTGGCTGGGAGCTGGCAAAATGTTCTATTTTTACACAGCAGTAAGTTTTAGTTTAAACTTCTTTTCACAGAAGTAAGTTCATTGAACTTTCAGTAGGCATTAAATTAAAGCAAAATAGATTTTACATTAAAATCGGCAAAGTGTAACAATAAAAACTTTTTCCAAATTTTGATTAGAAATCAAAGATTTTGTGTCTTAATTAAAAGACGTTACTAAGACAAGTATCCTGCAATAACTTAGTAATCACTAATCGGTTCACTTTCCAATCAACCTGTAAGTGTTAGGGTTCTACCATAGAAGGGCCTAGATACTTCCGTAATGCTTTACTTGATTCAGTGAGTCATTTTAAGTTAAACTACCACCTTGGGGGAGAATAAAATAAAATATGAAAAATAAAGCTGGATTTTTAGGAAGTGTCCCGTGTAACACTAAAATTATGATGGAGGGTTGGTCAAGAGTGCCGATGGAACTCTTATCATAAACACGAAATCATCCTAGTCAAATTTTAAAATTAAAGTTCACAAAAATTTAGAATGGGATGTCCTAAAGATTTTTCCTGAGTTAAGTTTTAAAATAAGTTACTTACAATTTCTGCGTGGTGCCCGGCATGGCGACATTCGGCAGGGTTTCTCAATCCCTGACCGTCGTAGTGACGACCTTTAGACAGAAGTCTGGTGAGCTATGCTAAGGATTGCCTGCTGCGTTTTGCTTATAAAGTATAGAGAAGTAAGGACTAAAACAAACTCTTCTCGAAAGTGAGGCTGGTGGCTCAACTTGCCTTCTTGAAAGCAATCTGTGCTTGTTGAGGGTTAAGCTCCATTGAGTGCAGCCGCTATGGGGAAGTTTGGTGCGAGGTAGAGTTATGAAAGTGTGGAATGCGACGACTGACAAATCATGGAGGCCATGGTCTTGTCTAATTTCAAAACAAGATCGCATAGAAGACAACGTAAACACAAGTGTTCATATTTTTCGTTAGCAGCCTAAAGAAGACTCGAGTGGGAGAAGAACATAAAAAAAAAAAAACCAAGAAAGAAAGGAAAGTAGAAAATTCGTCAGATACAGTTATTGTATTTGTGAGATTGAGGGTTTTGTCGTGGAAATCTTTATTACGTTGAAGAAATCACTTTAAATATACTTATTTTCTAAGATTGTGTCGGTGCCACTTTCCTCGATACCGGTTCGATACTGGTGCCTGTTTACCCGATTCCGATGCCAGTAGCGGTACTTTTGCTCTTGTGCAGATACTGTGCCGATGCTGATATTGTAAAAGCGGTCTCGTATCAGACGCTCGTGGTGAGGACACCTTAACACCACCAAAGAAAAAAACCTGAGGGCAGTATTCTTCAACACCAGAAGGTAATCGTCTTTATGGCAATTTCATATTAAAAATGTAAATATTGTACATTATTCCTTCAGGCATAAAGCCGAAACACTTTTTCCAGCTTAGTTATATTGTAGATGTTGAAAACACACGATATTTTTTATTTGTAACAGGTGACGACTTTGTTTATTTATGAAAAATGTCCGATGTTCAAACCACTGTAAAAACTAACCTAACCTAGCCCTTTAAAAAACTAGCTGGTACATTTAATCTTTTGATTTGTGCACTTAATGCATTTTGGTAAACTTAACTTCTTGCCATGAACCCTACCGGAGCTCCAATGTTTATGTTTGTTTATTTTTACGGACCCAGTGTTTATTTTATGTCTATTTTTTTTAGCATCTCCATCCAAACTCCGACCGTAGCAAACCTCTAAAAACGAAAACAAACTAGTTTTCCTTCGATAAAATCATGCTTTGTAAATAACAGTTTCATTCCCAAAGTCAAATGTTTATACTGTGCATTACCCTTCATCCCCCCCCCCTCCTTCAATAGTTGCGATGCATAACATCGTAGTTTATTTTTATAGGCCTAAATTTACGTTGTTATGAGTTTCAAACTCACTTGCACTCAAAAGCCAGGCCTCTACGTTTCCAAGTTGGCAATTCTCTTTGTCAATTCAGCCTCCCCAATTCCCGTCCAACCAAAACACTGCATTCAATTTCCCTTCCAACCAGAGCGCTCAGCTACCCTAGCCGTCCGCGCTGTCATGGCCGACTTCCGGCAGTGACAGCTCGGCCGATCTAGGTCAGTTTCTCCTCCAGATGTCCGCCTCTTCTTCCCCGCACCCCCCCTCCGCAGCTATCCTCGGCGTCCGCGCCAACTTCCGGTAATGAGTATATAACCCCAGCCCCAGACTCACTCGTTAGCACAGCTCAGGATACTCAAAGCTAGAGGTCGCTACGCCGGTCGGGAGTGGAGATGCCGCGGTCCGATTGTTGCCATGCCGGGCAAAGGTAGTGGTTCGTATTTCAACTTAGTTTAACTTTAAAAGTTTATTTTTTGGACATTACGTCAAAATTTATAGTTTAATTTTAAACTTAACCTCGTAGCTTTGTAGGTAATTTTATGGTGCGTCAAGCCAAACGGCATTTCGGACGTTGGCGGCCGTAATTTAAGGGTTCACGGTCCCTTACTAAAAACCAGCTTTATTTTTCGTTTCTTTAAATGCAGTTTAATGTAAACAAAGGACGGCATGATCTTCGTGGGGTTTCCATCGATTAAATGCTCGGATCCACTTTATATGTAGCCGAGGCTTCTATAATTTAAGGAGTTGACTTATCAACAGCAACTCTGGGAGGTTTAATGCTTTGCTGTTACACGTAGAAAAATAACTGTAAAACAGGTCTACTATTACTACACAGCCGAGGCTGTTCGTAATTTAGAGGGCTCTTTTGCGAAATCCCCTTGTGCCTAAACAAACTCACTGTTTCTATTTGAAATTCTTTTTGTGAACATAGCGTTGTTCAAGTTTGAATTTAATGTAAATTCCCTATGTATTTTATAACCTAAACTAGGTGTAAAGTTACCAAATGTAAATGTAAAGTGTGATATTTTCTTCATGTTTGTTTAAAATAAAAACCAGGAGTTTTTTTTTAACGTCCGTTGGTTTATTCGCTCGTTATTTCCTAGAAGTTAATAGGTAAAACAATTCTCTTCAAGTTTAACTTAGCTAGCCTAATTCCCACCTTGGTGGCAGCGTTACCCACTATTTATTCACTAGTCAGGTCTTAGATTAGGACTTCAATGCTCCATTCCCTACATCGGGACAGTAGCAGTTGTGCTGTTTAACCGAAAAAGTATTCGAAAGCAACACGGAGTGAAAGATAGTAAGATCCAGTTACACCAGGCGACCGGCGATGCTACAAGCACCTACCCCGTCGTAGCACACACCGTTACAATATCATGCCGGTGCCAATGCCGGTATCAAGCGATAACTTAATAGTCAACACAGTGTTGATACGTTAATAATTTAATGGTGTAACGTACGTAACACTTTTGTGTTAGTAAACATTTTGTATTTAGAGGCCTGTAAACGCGGTCTCGTATCAGACGCTCGTGGTGAGGACACCTCAATACCACCGAAGAAAAAACCTGAGGGCAGTATTCTTCCACACCAGAAGGACAATCGTCTTTATGGCGATTACACATTAAAATGTAAATAATGTATATTTCTTTAGGCATAAAGCCAAAACAACTTTCAGCTTAGTTATGTTTTAGATGTTGCCAACACACGATATTTTTTATTTCTAACAGGTGACGACTTTGTTTATTAATGAAAAATGTCCGATGTTCAAACCAGTTTAAAAATCTAACCTAAACTGCACTTAGCCCTTTAAAAACTAGCTGGAACATTTAATCTTTTGATTTGTGCACTTAATGCATTTTGGTAAATTTAACTTCTTGCCATGAACCCTACCGGAGCTCCAATGTTTATGTTTGTGTATTTCTATTGACCCAGTGTATGATTTTATGTTTATTTTTTATAGCATCTCCATCCAAACTCCGACCGTAGCGAACCTCTAAAAACGTAAACAAACTAGCTTTCCGTCGTTGAAAACATGCCTTGTATATAGCAATCCGTTTCCCAAAGTCAAATGTTTATTCTGTGCAAAACACTTCGTTCCCCGTCCCCCTCCTTCAATAGTTGCGATGCCTAACGTCGTAGTTTGTTTAATAGGCCTAAAAATCACGTTGTTATGAGTTAAACTCACTTGCACATTCAAAGCCAGGCCTCTAAGTTTCCAAGTCGGCAATATCCTTTGTCAATTCGAATCCAGTCAACCAAAACACTGCTTCTATTCCGTCAGCCAGTCAGAGCGCTCAAGCTACCCCAGTCGTCCGCGCTGTCATGGCCGACTTCCGGTAATGACAGCGCGGCCGATTTTGGTCTGTCTCTCCTCCTCCAAGCGTCCACCTCTTCCCCACTCACCCCCTCCGTCGCTCTCCTACAGGTCCGCGCTAACCCTCTACCTGCCTGCCAAGCAGAAGGCATAAAAACCCAGACGCAGTAGAGTATAGTCAGCACAGCACAGCTCCGAGCGCTGCTCGGGAGAGCACAGCTCAAGGATTCTCAAAGCTAGAGGTCGCTACGCCGGTCGGGAGTGGAGATGCCGCAGTCCGATTGTTGCCATGCCGGGCAAAGGTAGTGGTTCGTATCGTACTTAGTTTAGCTTTAAAAGTTTAATTTTTGGACTTACATTCAAAATTTATAGTTTAAACTTAACTAAACCTCGTAGCTTTAGAAATTAAATTTATGGAGCGTCAAGCCAAACGGCATTTCGGACGTTGGCGGCCATAATTTAAGGGTTCACGGTCCCTTACTAAAAACCAGCTTTCATTATTTTGTTTTTTTAAACGTAGTTTAAAGTAAACAGGGACGGTTTGATCTTCGTGGAAGGTTGCTTTGATTAAACGCTCGGATCCACTTTATATGTAGCCGAGGCTTTATAATTTAAGGAGTTGACTTATCAACAGCAACTCTGGGAGGTTTAATGCTTAGTTAATTCACGGTTGAAACATAACTGTTATTTAGGTCTACTATTACTAGACAGCCGAGGCTGTTCGTAATTTAGAGGGCTCTTTTGCGAAATCCCCTTGTGCCTACTCAACTCACTTTTTCTATTTGAAATTGTTTTTCGTGAACCTCGTGTTGGTTCAAGTGTCGAATTTAATGTAAATTCCCCCTGTATTTTATAACCTAAACTAGGTGTAAAGTTACCAAATGTAATTGTGTGCGATATTTTTATTCATGTTTGTTTAAAATAAAAACCAGGAGTTTTTCTTAAACGTCCGTCAGTTTATTCGCTCGTTGTTTGCTAGAAGTTAACATGTAAGATAATTCTCTTAAAACTTAGCTTAGCTAGCCTAATTTTCCCACCTTGGTGGCAGCGTTACCGCTTATTATTACTGTTAGCCTACAATATTAGGACATGTGTAGCTCCATTCCCTACGCCGGAACTTTCGAAAAAGATCGTTAGATTTCGTACTGTGAAACTCCATTATAAACGAACAAAAGTCACCAGAAAAACGCACACTTTTACAACAGAAGACACTCACACTGTCTAGCGAATTTTCGATAGTTTACTACTATCTTCCTCAGGCCTTAAAGTTAGTTTGGACTCTGTTTACATCCCTGTTGTTTTCACCGTTGTCGTCTGCTCGTTCGTTGCCATGCTCGAAACTTGGTGCGTTGCATAGCCTCCCGATTTTTGCAGGCCCACCACGCGAGTTGTGTAGCGTCACGATTTGTCCAGGCCGATCCTGCGAGCTTGCCACGTGAAGTCCCCACTTCCTACACAACTGCCTGGAATGTTCCCAGCCGATCAGATGTGAAACTCTCGGGT
>JAHWFP010192980.1:17819-28842 GCA_023313725.1 Lithobius niger
CAAACATGCATGTCAAAATGGATGTAATTGCCCTTTAATAGTCGCAATTCAAGCGATTTAAGTTTTAGCTGTAGAATCCGCTCGCTGTAAGTATAAGGTTGCGCATACCAGGCAATGATTTCGTGAACTTCCGTTGGACTGCCTCAATACGCCTCAATGTTGCGACAGGGCAGGAAATCACTCAAACGGGCTTCGACGAAAAATAACCATAAACGTAAAAATCAGAAAGTAATCGCGTACCAAATGTGACTTTCTGTGTTTTGAATGAAGGCTCATCATTTTAGGCCTAATCCGTATCCGTTTTCGTTTACTGCAATCCGAAATTTAACTGCACTCGTTGATGTAGGGAAGCCATGCACTTGCTTCTAGCAGCTGCCCCTAAGCTTCACTGCATGGCAGTCAAAACGTTCAGGGTAGACTTTGTTGCAATGTTGTTTTCCTATGCTCCGTTTTTCAACCTGTTTTCGTAGTTTAATTGTCATGTTTGATGCTCACGTACAACTTTGTAATTTACTTTTCTGCTGTATCTTTTGCCGTTAGGAAAATAGAATGCAGATGACCTTGAATTTTGTTTTCAAAGTCATTGCAAATGTTTTCATTGGCTTCCCCATAGCTGACTTACATCACAAACTTGTCTTCAGAACTAACGTAGGAACCATGATAATGGCAGTTATAACAATAATAATAATAATAATAATAAATAGAATTTGGTCCCTACCAAAAAAATGGAGACCAGGAAACGGAAGGGTAGCCCACTTACACCGTCCCTTAGTTAAATAAAAATGTATAACCATAAAAATAGGTTCGCTTAAAAAATACTGAGAGATCACGGTCATGTAGGGCACGACGAAAGACCGAACGAGTGTGGGAGCGTACAATGACCTCTGACAAAGCGTTCCATGGAGGTATGACGCGAAGTGAAAAGAAATTCAAGCGACAGTCAAGTCGTGACCTAGCCTGCCTAGTTTCAATGCGTGTCCTCGTGTCGTAGAACTACCCACAAAATCGAAAAAAGAAAAATCCAGTGGGAACATAAGTCCGCAAGAGGTCCATGTAGAGACGGCGTTATTCCAGCGGCTTCAGGCCTGAGCGTCGTAATCTTTTCCCTGCAGGGATATGCCTGAGACCAGTTAGTGACTTAGTAAAGTGGCGCTGAACGGACTCGAGTAGGTCAATGTCCTGGAGTAAGTATGGAGACCAGACTGGGCTGGCATACTCCAGGATTGGTCTCATGTAGACTTTAATCTCCCGGACACGAGTTTCAGAATTTGCGCGGGCAAAACGCAGATTAACAATGTAGAGGCGACGGAAGGCCTGGGCAGTTATTTTCCAGCGATTTTTTAACGTACGTCTTACGAAAAGGCAAGTTATCTGAAAATGGCGCACAGTAAATAATCTCATCAAACATGGCAAACGCTCGCTGTATTTTGTTCAGAAATAGCCTATCTGACGAGTTCATTACGGGATCTGAGCATGTTAAACACCAAACTCATTCAATTTGTGGGTGGATGAAATTGTAAAAATAAGGAAACCTCCTGAGAGGTCAATCCCCACAAGGACGTTTTAAAAACGATATTAAATTTTCAACCAGTATATTTCTGGTCTTAGTCACAATAAAAGCAAATTACAAGATAAAAAATATTTAAAAAAAATATTTACTGCAAAAATGGATTCATTCAAGCATTGAATATAGGCCTATTGCAATGTACAGTTGGGGTTGTTTTCTAAGCTGTCGTAATTTTGTAACACTGCTGACTGCTCAATTAAAATAGCATTACAATGCGACTAAAATATCTGCCCCCTCCCCCTTCCGACTTGATAATAAAATGGCCGTCCATGCTTCGATCTGCTTCCGCTGGGCCTGGCTGTCCAACCTTGAAGTGTTCATAACATGGATACCTGCGTTATTCACTAACTAAATTGTAGCTAACTAGCTAATTGTTCGAAATTACAGTTTTATGTGTAATTCAGAAGGCTTAAATATTCGAAACGAATTTAATTAAGCCTATTTATGGTTGTGTTGCACCTTTTCAAAGTCAAAAATTAATAAAAATACATGGTGAAAACCCAATAAATATAAGAATAATAATATCATTTAAAATAATAATAATAATAATAAAGGACCCAACAAGAATTGGCCGTTCAAAGTAGTGATATCAGAGTCAATAGACTGCACCCAAGTTTCTAGTCCGACATGTGATTTGGCGAAAAATTAGGCATAAGATATTTTTTGGCGGATGTATTATGCTTGAGTGATCGCAGTTCGGGCCGAAAACTTGTTTTCAAGCATTTTGGTTCAAATAGTGGCTTCTTTGGCGAAAATTTGGTTGGTTCGTTTACCAAAATGTTTTTTTTTTCTCTTATTCTTGTTATTAATATCATTAGGTTTAGTCATTCCTTTGAACACGTAATAGAATAAAAAGTAAAAAGCAACATACTCCCAGAGAGACATTTGTAGCTTTAACAAATTGTCTTTTATTCTTTCATTCAATGCCACTTTAAATTACAGTCCTTCAAGTTTTATAGGCTAAAAGAAAACCGATCACCTATCCCAGTACACATACACTGAATTAACCAATGACAACCAAACCAAACCAAGCCAATGCCTTTCCAGTGGCAATGTCACCTGTAACTTCCTCGCTCTTGTCACCTTCTGCAAGGTAAAAAAAAATTATAAGGAATCGAACTACATCAGACATCCCCCCCCCAAAAAAAAAAAAAAATTATCAATATTTAAAAAATAAAAGTTTAAGTATAAATTCAGTAGTGGTCACAAAAGTTGAGAGGTGAGAGAGCCCGACCTGATGGCTTAAAGTAGACGATTAGCACACGGCGGGAGGACGCATAGGGCAGGGTCCAATTATCCTTGCGTTTACAGTGGCAATGCTACCTTTAATCTTCTCGTTCTTGTGACCTTCTGCAATGTAAAAAATAGAGTTAAAAAAATTATAAGGAACAACTAAATCAGAAAAATTTTCTTAAAAAAGAAACTAACAACACTAACAATACTTAAAAAATAAAAGTTCAAGTATAAATTCAATTGTAGTCATAAAGGTTGAGAGGGGTAGCACCCAACCCGATGACAAGTCACACGACCAGTGCTTGATCAATAAATATAAAGGGGACTCTGGTAAAGTCCTAGCTAGACCTGTTAAATAGAAAAGAATAGAACTTGACAATGGCGTAAAGGCCCCTACTTACCCCCCCCCCCCCCCGACCATATATAGAAGATGACCGGATCCAAACGTCAAATCTACGTGTTTGGAGAAGGGGCGGAAATGATATACTCAGGTTAGCAATTCCAAGACTGTACGAAAAAGAAAACCGTGGCGTGAGGTGAGTGTGTATGTGAGACTTTCCTCTTGAAACAACGACCAGGATTACTATTATTTTTGGTTATGAACAACGAGGAATATATGAAGTCAGTGCATCAATTCATAATTATGGACGGAGTGGAGCTACTCCAAATCGTGCATCTTTATTAATCAATACAATAGAAATGTTCTTCCTTCGTGGATTAGTGGCTCCACTTATTCGCACATTTTAATAACTTCGAAATTTTAAACTTAAATGCAAAAAGTCCAATGTGAAACCCCGTTTCAACATTTGTCTTTGAATGGCATTTCGTATTACTCTTATTTACCCTTATCTATCCTTTTGCACTCATATGTATTATGTGTACAACCCTTTTGTACCTTTCTGTACCCGTTCGTTACCCTTTACACCCTTACGTGCCCTTACCTACAGTTTTGTACCCTTTCGTACACTTTTACACCCTTTTGTACCAATATGACCCTTTCGTACCCTTTCGTATCCTTATGTACCCATCTCTACTCTTTCGTACCCTTCTGCACCATCTGTATACCGTATTGCACCATTTAGTAACCTTTTGTGCCATCTGTGAACGTTTTTACCGTATTATATCCATCCTTACCCTTTCATATCTTTCATGGACAGCACAGCACGGCGTGGCACGGCACGACATACAACATTTTTACATGTGAAACCCTTGGGTACGGCATGCATGACACGAAATGCACACAATGTTCCGTATGAACTCACCATAGTACCTACCTGTGTTAGGTGCTTTGTTGTCGTTATTCTCTTCCGGTATGGGTGCAGCCCTAGCAACAGCAAACAGAGCCATGGAAACCACCAACAGCAGAACTAGGCCTTTCTTAAACATGATGCTGGTCAACTAAGAACAAAAATTAAACGAATTAGGAAAGACGTGCATTTATAACGTTTGTAAATACACGTATTTACTTTTTGGTAATGTCACTTTTGTTAGGTCACCCTAAGTATCTCCACACCTTCACCACTGATCAGAAATGCCATGAACCCCAAAGAGTAACCTTTTTAGAATTTATATCCTCCATCTTTACTGGTGAAAAGCATAATAGTACGGAAAGCCAAATGGGTTCGATCAGTGGTAAAACCTTACTGATTAGTAGTGAAAAGTTTTTGTAATATTGCCTGGAGGTCAGCATAGGTTCAATAAAAGAACAGCTTTAGGTGAATCGCAGATCAATTTCAATTTATTTTCTGTCCGGACGAATGAATTTAGAAAATCATCGACTCTAGTGTAGAATCAAGAAAAAAAAGAGAGAAAACTGCTTCAACCGGACATATTAATCACATTGGATATCACTGCGTTAGTAAAGTGTGACAAGCCAAAACAGTGCACAAGAAAAACACCCTAAACACAAAGTTTTGAAGCTTGTTGTGCTTCGGCTTCAAAAATAAAAACAAGCAGTCTGCTTAGAAATCTAATAAAAACAATTAAAATACCATAGAAATTGCCAAATATCAACAACAATATTAATTGAAAAGTAAACAAGCTAAAATCGTAATTTTCTCACCTGATTCAGCACAGAAACTATCAGTAGGAAGACCTTACTACCTCCTTGCGAATGTAGGTTGGAAGTGGAGGCGAAATTCTCGTCTAAGGAGGTAGTGACGTTTTTCTACTGGCAGCTTCTGTTGTTGGCGGAGCAAAGCGAACGAAGCGTAGTCTATAACGGACACCAAATTGCAAAATGTTGGTTGGTCCGTTGGTTGCACTTTTGCATAATCTGGTGGAGCCGAAACTAAAGGTCGGATTCGAATGAAATTTGGTACGTCACTTGAAACCCCCAAAAGTATTGCTGAGCCAAAATTTGCCGGAAGAAATTACTACGGAAGATATTAGAATTTATTTCTAACACTCACCACTGTAAATTTGGAATCCTGAATAATTAAGGAATTCCGACGAAGCATACGCCGTGCTGGTGGTAGTCAAGTGAACTTTAAAACACACGGCAAATAAAATTTTGATTGCTTCCTTCTATCCAATAACCTTTTTCGACGTAACTCAATGAAATAATAACATTTGATCGTTGCATTTAACTACAACAGGAAGGAATGCAGTCATCAAATACAAAAGGATTCCATTAACGACATAAGTTATAGTTTCATTTGAAAAAAAAAATGCTTGGAGAAATTCACTTCAGCATGGCGACAAAAGTGGCGTTTACACTCGCAATGGGAATCTCGAATATGAAACCTAACTCGTCGTATCACGGCGAAGCGATACATATAAAAAGGAAATTATATCACAGACGATGTGTTTATAACACAGCATGAAACAACAACACGCCTGCGTCTATAAGTTGAAAGATTCCTCGGTGCACGGTAACGTGAAGCCTCGATACCCTGGTGGTTTAATGAATAGGCCTATCATCTAACGCAGCTGCTACTTTTAAAAACTAAAAATTAGTCCTAAGCTAAAGTATGCCTGAAAGCTAATACCTTTTGACCTACAATCGTGTTGATTAGTGAGAGATTATAATATGGTTTTAGATTTAACAGAGATCGCTGTTGCTGTGCGTGACAGAGGTGTGTGCCACCAATTTTTGTTGGTGGCGTCAAGTTTTACACCAGTGGCAACATTGTCAACATGTTGAATCATTTCATTATTGTTAAAAACTTTCGTTAGTGATGATATTTCGCTTGCAGTTAAATGCTTTATTATTAATATTTTTATCTAGGGAAGACACTTGCAGCAGTTGTAGCAAACGATGTACGAATTATTAGCCGCGGCAGTTCAACCAGCGCTGACAAACGTGCAGTTTTATTTTTAGTCGATGGCCATGGCCCACATCTTTAGTATGCGATGTGTTTAGTAAAAATAACTAAACAGAAACTAAATGCTGGAGCAAACGAAAGCTCATTAAAATAAATATGAAAGCTTAGACGTAGCTTAGGCCTACTTCGAAAAACAACTGAAATAAGACAAAGGCCAGCATACATCAGCAGTACGCCACACCAAAATGCAAAGCGCCCAAACTTAGCTGAGTGAGTATTTCTCCCAGATTTTTAAGGAGCATCAACAAAATTATGGTAAAGTCATTAAACTGAACACTAAATGTAATTTTAAATAAATGCCTGTTCGCTCCGCCTACAATAAGCCCAAGTCTGTTTCCTAGTTTAGTAGGTCCGACAATTATTTAAAATATTTTAACTTTTCTGTTGATATTTGTTGTTTTGCCTAATTATATGGATTTTTAATTATTTTGCGCTGACCTAAACAAACACAATGATTGAAACGAAGCACAATAATTTTTTTAACTTCGCATTTTAGGGTGTTTTTCTTGTATTGTTCTAGCTTGTCGTAAAACACTAACGCATGACAGACCTTAAAGCTAAAAATGTAAACTTAATTTTACAGTTTGTCCAGATTCAGTACGTAACTAGTACGGCCGGCAGGCAGTGCTTATTAAACCATGCGCAATGGCTGTTTGCCGTGACGTCACCATGAGTTAGCCAATGACGAACGAGAACAACGGCTGTTTGGCTGTCTGATTGGACTAGCCCAGTCACGTGATATGCGCGTTACAGCAAATAGCCATGTCGTGCGGTATAGAGTTCGTTTGTGCTCGAAAATTCTCCAAAAAAAAAGGAGTCAGCGGAGTGGCTCCAGATTGCAATGCTGCCACATGCAACAATGGGGCGACAATAGGCGAGGAGCACAAGACCAAATTAAAGTTCATACGAACAATGCGTTACGATGCTTGGGTGGGAGATTCGGTATGTAATTAGCAGTTTAAAGGATAACTGTGAGTCTTTTTGGGTTAGCGTACATAATTTATGCTGATGATTTTGTTTAGTGAGACATAGTACGATTCAATTTCGAGAGCTTGAGTTGGAATCGAGAAATGAAATCGTCTTGCCCTGAGCTGTCCTATGTGAGTTCTCAAACTGCCCGTAGCTATATAACTGTCATAGTTTCAGAACGGTGCTGTGTTAGTAAGTGCCAGTGCAGACTGCGGCTCTTGTGATGGGGTCCCTGGGACAATGTGACCAAGCACAGCCCAGTGCTCGGAGTGGTTGGCTACCAACCAAGTGGACGCTAGATCGGATCCCACGACAGACTATACGATACATATGTGACTTGAAAAATTCATAGTTTTAAATTCGTCAGATGATATATCCAAGGTAGATTTAAATATAAATTAAAACTATTGTGTAGTATTTTGCTTTTTCATTTTAAGTGGTAGTCATGGTGGCTGAGCGGTGTGAGAGCTCAACCTCACTGAGTGCAAAGCTAGTGTAAGTTGGTGTAGTAAAAAAAACTACCTATTTGATACAGAAATTAAGCATATACACATATTCACATGCACACGCACTCACTAACCTTAAACAATTCAAATATAAACTTCGCCTTCACTTTCTCACATAACTATTGAGTAAAAACAGTCTCCGTTCCCTGGATTTGGAGTCCAAATTATAGTTTGTTACATTCGAGGGAACTCTAATCCGTTTTTATTTAAGCTCTTTCACAGCTGTGAGCATGTGGATACGAGCTCTAATGTTTGTTTTTCTAAACGGCAAAGCCGTTTTTTGTTCATTTAAATCTGCAAATATGCTTTAGAAAATCCCGATTAAGCTTCAACAAACGTCTGAGTTGTGATGCGAATAATGTTGTTTTGTAGTTTATTTTTAACACGTGAATGAGCCTTGACACGATGACGATTCGTTGAGACTACGATTTTTGGTTAAAAATGCTACCAATTAGTGACGTGGAAACAACCATGAGTTAGTTTGATCCAACCTAAGTTTAATTTTCGAAAACACCTTAGATGTCCTACTGTGTACACAATTCGTCCTTTCACTAAAAAAATGCTTGTGGCTTGTCGGTGTTACGGTATCGTTCTGCTTGTGCTTGTTTTTTATTTGTTAGAAACCAAATTGTGACAGAATTCGAAACACGGCTAGCTTCTGTTGCCTTAATAAAGTAGATAAATCGGAAATAAGCCATCCAACGTCACGAGAGAATCAATTCGAAGTTGAGAATCCTTTTTACCCTGTCCCATATATCAAAAAATACTCAAAATTGATAATTTACTCACCATCGACTCCGAAACCGCTATCTTGAAGAGTAAATGAAATGAAACGGGGGACAAAAGTGAAATATCCGGGAAATGCGGACAATTAGCGTCGATATATAGGCAAAATGCGACCTTGTCGGTTTTCTACTATAATACGTGACATCCTGTTTAAGTTACTGTTCAAGGTTAAAAATATTACGACAGAACGACGATTTGGCTCAACTCATGATTGACTGATATTGCCAATAATTATTGCTTGAAACAGCGAATCAGAGGTGAACGAGGCCGTTTGGCTACAAATCTACCTTTTAGTGGGAAGGACATGGTTGCAAAATGAACCTTACGAATTTCTGATCACCGAATTAAATATTTACTAGTTTGTGTTAGCCTTTGTTGACTGTGATTTCTATGATGCAATACGTTGTACGCAGTTAAAAAAAATTCACTTAATGAAGCCATACACATTATTCTTTCTTTTACCCCTTGCTCCCCATCACACTTTGCCTGCCTTCTTCGCCCCCCCCCCCCCCACGCACCGCAAAAGTGCCAAACCGTAAAAACGTCCTGGAAAATAATAATGAAATTCCAGGCCTGAAAAGTGCTTGAAAATTTTGAAAAATGGTGTATGTATCATCAGTGGGGTGATTAACGGAAAGCAGGCGACTTGACTGAAGAACACTGAAACATTTAGCCGTGAAAGTAGTCGAGTGTGTGGCCATTATTCTTTATTTGTTTATGCATTACAATTTTTAAAAGCTGAGCTTTGGTTTTAATATTATTTACATGTATAATGGTTGCATACAGCAGTCAGATTTCACGTGGTCTAAACAATACAGCAGCACTGCTGAATCTGTAACCTTATACAAGAAAGTTTATTGATGCTACTTTGCTGTTTTGACTTCGGATCAGTTAAACCTTATCTTAAACATAAAACGAGTTCGTTTTTGTTTTCTCATTAGTTTGGCATACCAAGTTGGTCTTCTGTACTTCTGATAAACGCATGGAATTTCGCTTGCTCATTCAGTTTAAGTCCGTCTGTTTGGAAGCTGGTTTGCCTGCAGCTTTTTTTCAGTGCCTTGTTGTGTGTTGTTGTTTTTAACTTTAGGTGCCCAAACCTGGTTATCAGCCCAATTACCCTTTGAATAGACGACGAGAGGAGCCTTTGGCCTTTATTCCATGACTAGTGGAAAGCCCGAAAAAGGAAGTGAATGTGTGTTAGGTCACAAACGGCCAGAAAACAGAAGGTTCCACTAACTACATAGCATTGAAAAATGAAACTACAAAATGAAAAACCAAGGAATTTCTCTTCCCGTCCTGCGTCAAGAATCCACCATAATTTTCGTAACTGCCCTGACAAAATGAATAGCAAAATTTTTTTTTTTACTTAAGTTACTTCTTTGGAAACGTCATTTTTTTTTAATACTGAATCTGCATCAACTACGCAGAATTACAAAATGAAAGACCAAGGCAAGCCTTTTTCTCTCCTACACCAAGAAAATTTCCCAAAATCCTCCCAATTGGCCTGACAAAGAAATTACTTGTAAATACTTCCTTGGAAACGATATTTTTAAATTCTGCTTCTCTTTTCCATCTACCCCTCCCTCCCAACTCTTCTCTCCCCCTTACTTGCTCTCTTCTCCTCCATCCCCCCACCCCCAGGCCTGTCCACCCCTTCTTTTCATCATTTCCCCCATCTCTTCCGCAGCCTTCCTCTTGTCACCTTTCTCTTATTTCTGTCTGGGCGATGTACTGTGCACCCCAATTCAACCCGCCTTTTGCTGTTTTGTTTTTTTATAGTTTACAAGCAATTACAACTCCCTCCTTGTCTTTTCTCCCAAACCTAACCCTCCTTAACGTTAAATAAATATAGCTGTAAGCGTGTTAAGCACTTTCTTTTACCCTTTAAGGCAACCAACTCATTCCTATTAAACTTAATCATCACACAATTATAAGGATGAGCATAAGGATCGGTAAAACAGTGTCTTCAGTAACAATTAACTGCATGCAGGACCGTAGTTAATTGCTACTGAATGCATACTTTACTGATTCTTATGCATCTTCTTGTCTTTTTTATAGTATGCGCTGTTAACGACAAAAAGGGCCAAAACATTTCAGTTCCGGCAACAAGCTGCATATTGCATATTGAATGGCTCCCACATATGCCCTCTCCCCACAATTACTGTAACCCCCAATCCCCACCCTCCTGCCCCCTCCGGCCGGATTCGCATCCGGGCCCCCCCCCCCCATACACGCTCGCCGCCTCCCCCTCCCCGAAAATGTCGCCTCGTGACATTCTCCCTTTTGTGCAGCCCCGGAAAAGTCGCTGGCGTGTGTTTGACTGAACGCTAAAAAAAAGCCCTGAGAAATCCAGCATTCAGTAAGCAAGTAACCCCTATGTTTATGTTAATCCTTTGAAACAATTCATCTCAGTACCGTGCATGGCGACATTGTTGCAAGCAACGATTGTTGGCGCCCATTTAAAAACAATTCAACTCCTTTCTGGAAGTGAACATTTAAGAAATAAATGCGCCTTTCCATCGTATCAGGCTGCCAATTCCGAGGCCCATTGGGGGCCTCGAAATTAAAAACCAATCGTCGTTAGGTTTAAAGTTGTCTGGGTTTAGTAAATACGGGTTGCTTTTTTTTTTTTTTTT
>JAHWFP010192981.1:0-24665 GCA_023313725.1 Lithobius niger
GGGGCATGCTGTCCGAAATAAAAATAAAAAAGTTACGTTTTACATTTTTCGATGTCTTTTCTCTACTCAGTTAGTGTCCACATGTCGAACTACAAATTCAGACATTTCAACTCGTGGTCTTGGACTATCGCTAATATGAATAGAAAATTATTCGTGGACAACTACTTTCGAAGAGTTTGGTTAAAATAGCATAGAACGATATGTAATTAAAAATTAAAGTGTCCCCACGTTTTAAACTTCAGTGGGTTCAACGATGGAAATCTTGAGGTAACGATAAGGAACTAACTGTTTAATGGAAATTACAAAACCATTTAAGGCCTATTATTTAAGCCGCCAAGTTATCATGATTCAAAATATATACCAAAACAAATGTTAGTGTCACCAACTTTCACCTCCCAACCGTGTACACTTCAGTTTGCGGATCACCTTGCAGGAAAGTTAAATGAATGCATTTGATACCGGAAACTTGGTGGCAGCCAATTTTCTCCTAATATCAATAGTTTTAATAGCAAAAATTTGTAGTTTCTTTTAACCATTTGGTTTTTGAATTTAATCTAAATGACGATACAATATAACTATTTTAATTTTGTTTGATTACTGTCTCTATTAATCGGAAATGCGTTAAAAATGGACTAATATGAAGAAAATAAACATGGAACTTCGAATTTTAAAGGCAGTGGTGACACTACAATAAACTGGCTAAGATAAAAGCATACTGGCTAGTGAAAGGACGGTGAGCTGATCTGAAAAGTGACAGCGATGAAGGAGTGTTGATGGACGTATCGAGAGAGTCGACCGGCCGGCGGCGAGGAATACGGAGAACACCCAGCGTTGGTCGTGGGTGAAAGGACAGTGAGCTGATCTTGAATCGTGACCTGATGAAAGGAGTAATGAAGGAAGCACCAGGAAGAGTCGAGCCATCGGCGGCAAGGACTACGGTGGAGACCTAGAGTTGGACGTGGGTGAAAGGACGTTAAGCAGCTCTTGAATAGTAACAGTGATGAAAGGAGTGTTGATGGATGCATCGGGAAGGGTCAAGCCGTCGTCAGCGAGGACTACGGTGGAGACCCGGCGTTGGTCATAAGTAAAAGGGGAGTGAGCTAATCTAAAATAGTGTCAGCGATGAAAGGAGTGTTGAAGGATGTGTCGGGAAGCGACGAGCCGTCGGCGGCGAGGACTACGGTGGCGACCCAGCGTTGGATGTGGGTGAAAGGGCATTTAGCAGATCTTGAATAGTAACAGCGATGAAAGGAGTGTTGATGGATGCATCGGGAAGGGTCGGGCCATCGTCAGCGAGGACTACGGTGAAGACCCATCATTGGTCGAAAGTGAAAGGACGGTAAGGCGGGCGCAGGAGAAGCCGAGGACTTCAATGTAGAAGCTTGCGGGATCGCCGAGACCACAGTGGAGCGTTCCGTGGCTGATGGGGGCACCATAAGGTTACATCTGTTAGCAACCCCTACAGCAGATGGTGGTGAAAGGACGGAGATGGAGGCCCGTGGATGGCGAAGACAGCGGATTGACAGGGGGAATCTGCAGGGCTAGGGAGCTTGCGTCTGGTGAAAGCTTGTCTTGTAACACAGTGGTCGTTGCTGATGAATG
Organism: Lithobius niger; assembly: GCA_023313725.1. Taxonomy (NCBI): domain Eukaryota; kingdom Metazoa; phylum Arthropoda; class Chilopoda; order Lithobiomorpha; family Lithobiidae; genus Lithobius; species Lithobius niger. The sequence goes on from JAHWFP010192981.1 coordinate 1,603, forward strand.
CGGCAAAGTGCTTTCCCACACCGACTAGGTCTGGTGGTGAGAGCACGGTGAGGCAATTGAGGCCGTTGGGGCTAGACGAGGTAACGTTTCGGGGAGAGGTTCGTGGGACTTCAGAGCCGGGTGCAGGTGGCAGCAGGCCCACGACAATACGGAAGTATAGTGGCGGGCGGCGTAAAAGCTGGCATTCCACCTTTAACGAGAGGAGCCGGCAGGTGTCAGATGAACGGCGGTCGTCCGAGGAAAGGATGGGAGACGCAGAACGGTCGCCGACCATGATGCGGGGTCCACCCGTGATGAAAGGAGCGGGAGTAGTCCCTCGTGAGGAGAGGAAAGGGCAAACGGCCTCCATCTTGGTTCTTCACTCAAAACGTGGGTTCTAGCCGCAAATGAGACGAGCAACAGTGGACAGCAACCATTGTCCTGATTTTCGCACGAGACGTGGGGTCAGCCACGGTCGAGACAAGCAGCAAGAGGTGGAAACGGCTTCCGTCTTGGATCTTCACTCAAAACGTGGGTTTAGCCACGAGTGAGACAAGCAGCAGTAGACAGCAACTGTTGACTTGATTTTCGCTCGAGACGTGGGCTCAGCCACGGTGTAGACAACAGCAAGAGGTGCAGATGGCTTCTTCTAGATTTACTCAAAACGTGGGTTCTAGCTACGAATGAGACGAGCAGCAGTGGACAGCAACTGTTGTATTGATTTTCGCTCGAGACGTGGGTTCAGCTACAGCCGAGACAAGCAGCAAGAGGTGCAAATGCTCTCCGTCTTGGATCTTCACTCAAAACGTGAGTTTAACCACGAGTGAGACGAGCAACGACAGAACTGTAGCCTTGAATATCACTCGAGACGTGAGGTTAGCCATGTGAAAACGGGTTCAGTCTTAACTCATCACTCAAAAATCATGAAAGAGATGAGCGTCCGTGATTCCCGGTTGTTGGAAGGTTAAGTGAAAGCGGGTTTGGGATTGTCGGAACCGGGGGCACGTTCGAGGACGCAAAGTTGCCGGTGGCGAGGCGGTCTTTCGTTTCTTGGCATTACTGGGTGATGAAAGAGGGGTCACGCTTGTGGCTTTCATGACACGTGGTGGACGCAACCCGATTCTGGGTGCAGGCGTGGCGGGCAGAAGACGTGCATGATGGCGGAGGCATCGAGTTGTCTTTAGTTTTCTCGTGTATAGCCTGTTGGATGATGAGGTGAACTTCGCTATGGGAAACGCTGTGGTTTTTGCGAGAAGAATTTGACGGCAAGTCCAGCGCAGACTTGGGGGCTGGAAGCGGTCCAGATGCGGCGGTAGCACGGCGAAGATTCTTCTTTGCCTCGCGGTAGTTTTCCGTAGCCAGAATGAGATCTGATAGAGTGATGAAAGATCCAACGGTGTTGTAAGAGGAGTCTGTTGGCCAGCTTGTAGAGGCGACACGGTTGGAGCAGTTTCATCGATGAAAGGAGCATCGATGAACATAGCGGGAAGGATCGGGCTCTCGGCGGCGAGGTCTAGGGCAGACACCCAGCGTTGACCGAGGGTGAAAGGGCGAGCAAGAGCACGAGGGCGGGTGGCGGATGAAGCAGAAGCTTCGGAAGCCGCGGCCAACTTTGGTAAATCCAAATTCCGACGAAAGGTGGGGAATAGTGAAACGAGGTGACGTGTAGGCACCACTGGAGGAAAATGAATGCCGGAAGCGTCCACGCTCTCCCTTTTATAAGGGTGGACTGCGCCACACATGCGCAGTGGGGCATGCAAGCAGGTCGCTACACAGCCGAAGAAACCTCCAGGGGAACATCACATTGGGGACAATGTAATGCAAATTTAACAGGTTAAGATGTTTTGGCAAATAAGAAACTTAAATTCCTAAAGGAACAGATATATATATATATATATATATATATATATATATATATATAAAAGACATGTAAGCCATCAGTGTCGCACTAATACCTGTAAAAGATTCTCTAGCATCCCAAAAACAAGGTGAAGCTTCTTTAAAACGTATTAGTGCGATGCCGAAGGCTTACATACTTTTTTTTTTATCTGTTCCTTTTGAGCTTTAAGTTTTTTAAGGCTTACATCCGTATTTTATACGTTTAAGCATTTGTAAATACTAATATAGTTATGTGTGTGCACAGTAATGGACAATGCTCTTAGCTAGAAACCTTACCAGTAGATCTTGCCTGTTAATACATAAGCAAGGCAAGCCATCGCTGTTATTCTGACGAAAACCAGGAATTACTTAAGAGCAACTTCCGTATTACATATGTTTTATCTATTTAAAAAATCCACCCCCCCCCTTAAAAAAAATGCTGGCGAATGTACTTTTGAAGATGGCGATTAACTGAACTAGTCTTACTAGTCACTGGCGAACGGGTAAAAAGACTAAAATACCAGGGCCTGCACCAGGTTGAGTTTAGTTTGCCTATACAAAATATACATTACCTTTTTTTTTTACATTAGCAGTTTCTCCCTTGCTAGAGCCCTTATTCCCTAGAAGAAAGTTGTCTTCCCTGCCGTTGCGCATGTCCGGAACTGGGTCTGCTTATATAAGCGGAACGCAGCAGATCACAATCATCTTTCTTCCTGCCCCCATGAACCTAGATCCATCAGAGGGGAGGCAGGCCGGGTTGAAGGTAATGTATATTTTCGAATATGGAATCAAAAACTAAAATCAACGAGGTGCAGGCCCTGGTATTTTAGTCTTTTTATTGCCACGAAAATATACATTACCTTGATTTTACGTTGGCAGACTTCGTTACAACAGGTGGTGGGCTAGGTTCAGGACACCCGCAGTACGAGTCGGCACCCCCAAGGAATGTATCCCGGTGAAGACAACCGAAAGAGCCTCAGCTCCGTTCCTGGGAACCACAGTCCCATGGGGAGAACACCTGGACGTAAAAGTGCAGGAAGACACAAACGGGTCAACGCCAAGGGTAGAGCAAAGCAGCATAGGTAAAAAAAAAAAATGGAAAGAACCCTCCTACCTTGCTATGGAAGGGGAATCTTGTGATGATCGGACAGTCGAGCGTGCTGAGCTGGAAGCAGGACACAGGAAGCTCAGCTGACGACGTTACAATGAAACAGCAGAACGTAAGGCAGTGAAAGGACGAACATTCTTGAGGTGGCGGATAATGTTGGAGAACAATAAAACAGGAACATGGTGTGGTACAGGGTGACAGATTAATACTTGAAATACAATGAGTAAAATCCGCGAAGAATCGTGGCACAAGAATCACATGTAGGATGAGACATCAGGTGAGAACTGGAGCAGGGCCCCTCGTGGAATACGGAACGATAAAGTTTGTTAAATGTAAAAGGAATGTAGAGGAACGGAAATTCTTACGGCAGAGCCAGAAAACCTAAGGCAACACCTTTTTGCCTTCCCACGGCAGGATGAACAGGGCAAGTCACACGTGGAGGCGTCGGTATGACGTGACAGCCCATGAAAAACTAAGAGTGGTTGCATCGTCGAACTGCCAAACGGAATACGCGGATAACCGCAGTCCGGGGTGGCCGCGGCTGCTGACCATGCCAAGAGAAGCGGGTAGACATCTTCAGGAGGTTGATTGGAAACGGTATCCTGCAGAATAGGTGGTGTAAAGGATACTGACGCCGTTGTGGATGCGTCTTTAAACAGGGAAGGTAACGGAGACCGTGCCTCATGGTAAAGACGCTCAACAGAATTAGGTGTTGGAGCGAGAGCAAGGAGATGGCCTTGGTCGAGGGGAACGAAGTTGAAGTGACGCAAAAGCACAATGTAGAAGGCGGGTGCGGGAACGTGCACAGTGGTATGCTTTCCATGGTGGGACGCCGGGTTGGGAGTGGTAACAACCAAGGAAGCTTATATAGGAGCAAGGCATGGTTAACTCGTAAGGCGCTGTGCCAATCCGTAGATGATCAAGGCTATCGGCGAAGGAGATATTTTTGGTCTGGAGGCGAAGGATTTTGTCTCGCAGAGAAGGAACGGAGGCAGCCGCTGCTTGGACGGAGGAGATAGCGTCACGTTCCGCCCGAGGGGAGGAGAGTTCCGACGCAAAGCCTTCCGCCATGGAAAGGATAAAGTTTATATTTAGGTCCACATTTTCCATGTCCCTTACGGATAATTGTAAACCTTGAGTTAGTGCCGTCGGCAGGACGGAAGCCGGAGGAAATGGTGATGGTGCTGATAATGGTGGAGTTTTCACAGGGAAAGCCTGTCCGGGCAGTCTGGAAAGAGGAGAATCGGTAGCTGTAGCCGATGGAAGCTGGTCAGGAGGTACGGAAACAGGAGGGTCCGTTGGTAAGGGTATTGGAGCCACAGTATGCGGAACGAGAGCAAGCTACCACCATGGTGGAGCCATCAGATAACGAACGTTCTTGATCCGGACTACAAACAGTGTCAGGAGTGGAAGGCTTGAAGGCGGATTAAAGCGCGTAGGGCAAACTCCAGAAGGGCCTGCTGTGGAAGGCACAAAGTCTGAACGTACAGGAGCTGCTTAGGAAGAGAACGTGATTGTGTTGTAGAAATCGCGGGCAAAGAGACGGGGGATGAACGGACATTCCTCAGATGGGAGCCCGGTGGCGACAGTTGGGGAAGAAGAGAATCTGGATCGCCCAAGCAGCTCTTTGACATTTGTATAGCGTTCAATGCGTAGCTTAGAGTGCAAATGCTGCAGGGCAGAGAAGAACCGATGTATTGTCGATGATTCTGACAGTTAGGGTGAGGATCAAAATGTTCAATTAATCCGGTGACTCTAATGCAACCAAAAGCGATATGCACAGGGACATTGGGAGTCGAAACAGGAGGTTTCTCGGGAGAAAAAGAGTTTGACGACATTGGCTAGTAATAACGAAGAATACGTTGAAGACCAGACGAATAATGGACACAAAGTACTGGAAAGGCTTCGCGCCAAAATACGAGGTGGCCAACACGGGCATCCTAGTAGTGGCTGGTACAAAGCGGGGAACGTGGCAGTTCCGGTGATACCGCAGTGCCTCTACCTGGTCAGGGCGGAAAGATCGGCGAGCAGGTAGAGGAGAGACGGATAAGTGTAACACTGCATGTCAGAAGAGGGAGAAGATTGCTGGGCGGGGACAAAGACCCAGCCGAATGGACAATAGGAACGGCTCATGGAACAGCCAGCAGGAAAGGCAAGCGAGGAAAGGTCAGTAGAGCGGTGGATGGCCTGAGCATGCTCCGAAGGTGCTCAGAAAGGACAGTAAAGATGAATTTTACGCCTGAGCTAGCCACGAAAATAAGGAAAGGGTGCAAACCCAAATTGTGGACGAGAGGCTCTTAGTAGAATCATAAGTCACAGGAGGGGAAGAGGACACGAACACGGAATCACGCGACAAGTCTGCAGCAGCCAGAAGAACAAGTGAATCCATGGAACTAAACAGGTTTGGCAGAACGCCTGCACTGGAACGTGTTGTAAGGACTTCAGGAGCAACCACACACGGTAGCTGCCCTAAGAAGACAGATGATTGTGATCCGTTGCGTTCCGCTTATATAAGCAGACCCAGTTCCGGACATGTGCAATGGGTACGAGCTCGGCAGGGAAGACAACTTTATTCTACGGAAAAAAGGGCCCCATCAATGGGGGAAATTGCTAATGTAAAAACAACGTAATGTATATTTCGTGGTAATAAAAATGTTAATCTCCAGATTTATCACAATATACATGGCTTCCATCAAGTTTTTTTTCGGTTTTGTTTCCTTTGTGTGTGTGGGGGGCGGGATTTTTTACATGATTCTAGAAGGGGGAGAGCCATTCCAACTTTGCTCCCCTCCCCATTCATAAATACTCACTCGGCCCTTAGGCTGCTAAAGCTTCTTTAGGATTTCATAGACAGATGAGCTGTAGCTAATAACGTCTAGAAGCAAGATGAAAATCTGGTAAAAACAATAGGCTTGTGTGTGTTCAGGTTTTGTCGTCCCCCCCCCCCCCGCACACACACACACACACACACACACACACACATTTTACAAACAAAATATAAGCAAATACGTGTAAGTTACACATCGGTAGAGGAAACACAAAACACAACGGCGACATTTTAAACGAAAACCTGGCTTGGAATTCTATGGGCAGAATATTTGTTGTTTTTAGCAAAATTTGCCTCCCATCCCAATCCACACACAGTATTTTGTCTTCGATATACCTCTGGAAATTCTTAGAGAGTACGCTGGAATGGGACCACCAATGAAACATATCCATTGTAACAGTAACACCATTCACTGCATTCTCTCCCTCCCCCCACCTTATTTTTTTAATGCCCTTTAGGTAAATAGAATTATGAAGAAGATTAATTAAAATTAATAAAAAAAAAACACTAAAAGAAATTCTATTCGAGGATTGCAATACTGATTTTCCCTTCCAAGTTCAATAAAAAATGCTTTTTTTTTATTTACCCCTTTTATTTAGACCTATGAATGCATAAACGAGCATTTATTTGTATCTTCCAATGACAATTTTGCTATTTGCCCTTTTTTCCGACGGTGCCTTATCTTTTTATTTTAATTTGCAGGTGCCTGTTTCTAAGGTAAAAAAAATTAAAATGTATAAGTATCACCAGGCTCCTGGTATCATTCATATACAGGGTGTCAGAAAAGTCATGGTCATAACTTACATGGTATGTAGTACTCATCCAGACGAACAAAAAAGTCCATATAAACATAGGTCCGGAATCGACCGGTTTCCAAGATCCAGTGACCTTTGACCCACAAAAACACACACACATTTTCATTTTCATTTTCAGCCAACATTCAGGGGCAGCGAGCTAAATTCAGAAACATAAAAAACAATGTCTCTTAAAGACAAGTGAAAAATCCTCACTTCATGAGCTGTGCCCAGACATTCCCCATGTGTTGAGCACAAGTACATCTCACAATTACAGTGTCTGGTTATCTGTTTGTACGTATTGCCAGAGCACAATGGCTGTTAACCAAACCAATCAAGAGATGGCCGACATGCATGGCCGGGCCAATGCATGTATGGCCGGGCCAATGGAAACGCAGCAGAAGCTGCACGGTTGTACCCTGAGACCTATCCAAACAGAAGGCATCCAGACCGCCGTATGTTTGCAAGGATCCACTCACGTCTGTGTGAGCGTGGCTCATTCGAGGTCGCTCCACGAGAGGGAAGACCAAGAACGGTCCAAACTCCTGAACTGGAAGAGCGAGTGCTACAGAGAGTTGACGAGGACCCAGGAACGAGCACACGGCGGATTGCCGCAGCAGAAAATGTAAACCATGATGTTGTCTGGAGAATCCTCCATGAATAGTTGCTGCGTCCTTACCACCTGCAGAGAGTGCAAGCCCTAGACTAAAACGACCATCTGGCACGGGCTAAATTCTGCCAGTGGCTGCATAAGCATTGCACTGCTAACCCTCTCTTCCTGCATAATGTGTCATTTACTGATGAAGCTGGATTTACCCATGATGGAATTGTCATCTTCCATTACACCCATGTTTGGGCTGATGGAAATCCCCACGCGATCCTGCAATCACGGCATCAGCGTCGGTTCTCCATCAATGTGTGGGCTGGCATCGTAGGGGATGTTCTCATAGGGCTGCATGTTTTACCCAACAGGCTTGCTGGGGATTCATACTTCACCTTCCTGCGAGATGACCTACCTGGTCTACTCGAAAATGTCCCACTCATGACACGTCAGATGATGTGGCTCATGCACGATGGTGCACCAGCCCACTTCCAGCTTGCTGTCAGCAACACCTCAATGAACTGTTTGGAGAGAGATGGATTGGCCGAGGTGGACTACGTCCATGGCCTTCCCGATCACCAGACCTGAACCCATTGGACTTTTGCATCTGGGGCTACGTGAAGGGACTCGTGTATTCAAGAAACATTGAAACCGAGGAACAACTGCGGCAACAAATTGAAACTGCATTTCAGCAAGTGAGGCAAAACCAAGGACTATGCGAGAGAATCCGTGCATCCCTTAGCAGAAAAGCGGAGGCATACATCCAGGCAAATGGCGGTCACTTTGAACATCTGTTGTGATGTCGTGGAGAATCACCCTGCATCTTTTCAGGATTCAACCAATACCCCCTTGCATTCCCATAGTTTTGTTTCCAACGAGTTTTCGTTTTGTAGGTTTCTCAGGAAAAGAAACTAGTAACTTATCACGAATGGATCATGGCTGGATATGTCCTCACACCAATGACCTCAATCACAGGGGCCAGTCACTTGATCCGAGAGCAGGCGACGGGAGCAGCAGCGAGCAAGTGAGTTGGTGGTGGTGGTCTTTCGCTCCGCTCGTGCCCCCCGCTTCTCGGGTCAAGTTATTGGCCTCTGTGACTTCACACAACTAAATTCGTCTCTTGCGGGGCACGTACTCAGCATCTCGCATTGCTTAGACATTACTTATTTTTAAGCCTCCAGCAGGTGCCAGCATGGTGTGGCACGCTGAATGTAGTAGAGTGAATCCCAAAAGAGCGCAGTGTTTTGTTGTGTGCACTGGCTTTCTTTCAAAATACTAAGAAGACGCTTCTACCGCTTTGAGGTAAATGGGGTAAACACCACCGCTTATTTCCAAGCTGGGGATTATTTCATTTGTCTTTAAGAGACATTGTTTTTTATGTTTCTGGATTTAGCTCGCTGCCCCAGAATGTTGGCTGAAAATGCGTGTGTTTTTGTGGGACAAAGGTCACTGGATATTGGAAACCGGTCGATTCCGGACCTATGTTTATATGGACTTTTTTGTTCGTTTAGATGAGTACTACATACCATGTAAGTTATGACCATGACTTTTCTGACACCCGGTAATATTTTTTTCTGTATTTCTCGTTAAATAATTGAGTATATTCAATACTGATAACGGAATAATGCTTCATTATTGCCGAAGAGTACATGGGGACTAGGCCTTGTATACTCGATTGATCTTATTTAGCACTGCACCTGCATGGAGTTAGGTGTGACAGCCAGGGATGATTGTGTATTGGGGGAGGAAGGGGGGGGGTAGCAGCGAGCGCAGCCCCGCACACGCCCATACTCTACTCATCAGATCAAAATCAAATAGTAGGTATGTGGCAAAAAGGTGATCCTTTATTACTTTCCAAAAAATGATGTAGGAACAATTCTGAACGTTAGGTCCGAGATAGAGTATTGCAAGAGGGCGATTTTTTTCAATTTTTTTTTTTGGGGGGGGTTACGACAGCGAAAGTGGATTTTTTTTAACAAACAAAAAAAAGGAATTCTTTTGTTCGTTACCCTGACTGAATTGCTGCCCAGTGATTCTAGGGTGGCCCTGATGACAGCGTACGCTATGTGGTGGCAAAATATTTTTGAAAAAATCCCTATGACAAAATACTATCCACCAAGCAGTAAACTGTCTCTGCTCATCCAACTATACAAACAGGTTTTTGGTTGTGTACTACGTTGAAGTTGATGGAATCCAAACTGTCCTCCCCTGCGGGTTCTTTTTCGTGCAGTGCTAAATATCGTTAAGGAAAGAGATGGACGGCAGAACGTATACGAGCAGCCAAACGCCCACTCGCTAAACCGAAGATTCATTTCAGTTGAACGCCCGAGTAGTATCAGCTTTAGCTGCACGCTCCTTATGTTCTGAAATTGGCCATTTCAATGAAGTCATATTCGTTAGCCTAAGTGAATGTAAATTGAATGCTCAAACTCAAAAGTAATGTGTACATTGGGCTATGCCATGATGCCGCTACACTATGATCAAAAATGACCGATGTACTGTTTGTTATGATACGATTGGCTTACTAAAAAACACAGCAGACATGAATGATCGTATGTTAAGGTAGAACGTAAATTTTAACGCAGCGTAAATACAGCCTCTGGTATATATACAAGCAATAATTTATAGGGTAAATTCTTGATAAATTCTTGACACAAGCGATACAACCGGATTTCCTTCACAGTAACGATAGCCACAAAACTAAGCAGTCGCGTGGGGAAAGGCCGGCTGCAACAGAAGTTGCATACAGCACTAGCTGTCACAGCTGGCCTTCATGCTTGCACCAGATTCCCAGAATGCCTATCGCTGATGGCCAATCTGACACTACCGCCATCTATTGCATGGAAAACACAACTGAAAACAAAAGAACATCTATCTCACCTTTGATCCCCTACCTTTAAGACCCGCGAGTGGTTTGTAGTAAGGTTTAGTAAACATTACATTCGTAATATCACCTTCTCCATTTCTAACCACTCGCAACAAGGGAGCCAGAACGTCCCCAACTATAGTCTCCGCCACTATGTCGCTGTAAGTATAAAGTGAATTGAACCCTCCGACCAAGTTAAGTTTTATTTGCGACGCAACTGCTTTATGAAAAAAAAATGGTTGGCTCTAAATCCTATTTTACTCGCAAAAGGCTTGTTAATACTCACGCTTAGTACTTCCAGGGGAGTAGCTTCTTTCTTCTGCGATAAAAGAATGGAATGGAACCGTATGGTCATTATATCTCCGACTTCCTCATATTCGAACTTGGGATATTTAACGGCGCGTACTCTTTCTCTCATGACCTGGTTCAATGCATTCGCGATTTCGTGTTTCAATTTGTAGTAACCGGGAGTTAAAGTAACGTTGATGGTAGATACAAAAGGCACGTAGGACACCCACCAACTCCCATCGTTGAATTGTTGGAGAATACTTTCAGTCGTAGCCCTAGTATGGTCTTTTACATCGTCGTAATAACTCTTTCAACGACCTATCCCAACCTAAAAACCTAACGAGACTGTAGGACAAACATAGCCTAGCATCTGGAGGTAGTTTATGTTCAATTTCAATGCGCCTACCAACATGATCATAACTGAAAGTGATGGAAGGCATTCCCAACTCATTTTCGTTAGTCTTATTTAAAAAAGTTAAAATTTATCTATTTGGTAAGTGAAAAACACAAAATCCTTATTGAAAACTAAATCCAGCTCGGGTTCCACAGTCAGTGTGGTTTCCCCACCCACCGCTTTATATTGATTAAGAATCTCGAATTTAACGGGTTCTGGTATATCGAATGCTTGGTAATTGTACCTGGGAAATTTAACATAAGTATGGGTTCCGCATTTTAGAGTTAGTCCACTACCCGAGGGTATTAGCCAAGTTTCTCGAGTATTGAACTTCGGCCAGTCCGACCTCCCAGACACTAGCGGAAAGGTTTATTCTTTGAGCTAATTTCGTAGTGTAATCGTTAAGTGAATTTGTAGGAAAAAGATCTCAACTGGCATTCGCGGGTAAAGTCATGTAGAAATTGTCGCTCTCCATTTTTTTTTTTATTTTACAATTTTTTGAAACCTTTAGCCGGGATCCAACGATTGTGACTTTTATCATACCCCTCGAAAGACACTAAATACTTTTTGTTGCGTCCGACACCTTTGCTTCTCAACACTTTGTCTACGCGATGATAGTCCTCGCCATCGTTTTTAAGCACTTTAGCTACTTCGAACAAATAAAAACGGCCTTTAATTTCTTCCCCGTTATAGTCTTTAAGCCCGACAGTAACTTGGCCCGATGAGCCACGCGGTATAAAAACGTGAGTTACGAAAAATATTTCCCGCGACCACAAATCTCTGTAAGCTTTATCAAATTTCCCTTTAGATATAGATATGCGAACTTTATCACGGACCTTTAAAGGAACCTTCTGTCTTTTTTTCTTTTTAGTCAAAGCCCGTCCGAGCTGCTTTAAATCGTCACCGAACAATTTGCACCACAATTGCGTATGGTTTTTTAAAGTGACGTCATCGGGTGCCATGCCAGTGACGCCATCGGGTGCCGTGCCAGTGACGGAATGACGGGTCTTGTTGTAAGAATCGACAATTTTTTGAATGACCGGCACGTATTCGTATTCTTAAGATAAAAAGAAACGATGCAATCTAGATTTAAGTTCCCTTTGCCATCTTTCTGTCTTACTATTTTTTTGTATCTTCATTTTCGGTAGTAAAAATTTAATGTCTTCTTCCTTAAAATTATCCTGGACCTCTTTCCATCTGAATTGCATCCCTTTGTCGCTGCTGACGTTCATTACTTTATGGTCCATGCGTTTAAATATTTTCCTAAACGCTTCGACCATTTCTGGGCCGGTTTTAGTACGCAACACTTCCACCCAGGCTTTATGGCTCAGTCTCTCCAAACAAGTTAAAATGAACCTATACGGTTATTATACGGTCTTAAAGATATCATGTCTGATAAGTCGCATTCTAAAAAACTACCCAACCCACCCAGTATGATTTTATTCCTTTTAAATTTAAACCTCGTCTGTTTGGTTATAGTGTATGCATCCGGACGTAAAAGCCAGTCTTTAATGTCGGCTAAAGTATAAGATTTTACCGTCTTTTCTAGACTTGGAATGTAACTTGGTCGCTGATGCATAGCTGGTGGCTTCCCCCAGGCTGTCATGGTACAACTTAGTTAAATAAGCGTCCATTTTTTTTTACTCTTTGAATAAATTCCAGTCCGAGTCAATTTGCTTCTTACGTTTGCTGGCCCGTTGCTTAGCGAGGCGTGGTAGATTAATTCTTTCTTTTTCTATAATATTTTCCTTCACTTTTTTCCCCCCTATATTTTTTGTTTAGGGGGGTGCCCACGAGCGACAAGGTTGGGGGACCGGGTGATGGAAGAGGGAGAAGAGAATGCTTTTTAGTCGGAGTAGGACTGGTTGTTGCCGACAGTCTAAATTTATCAATAAACTGATCTCTCTGCTGCTCGAGCTAGCCTATATACTTTGCCTTAAAATCTAGGAGGAGGTGTTCGGTTTTTAAAAGAGCATCTATTCGGGCTTGAATTTCGGTTAATTTAGTATATAGACCTCCTTCTGGCAGGTAGAGGAATCCGTGGGGTTAACTGTTGGCTGTCGGTGCGGAAGCTGCTGTTGTTGTTGTGTTGGGCTATAATTTTTATAAACATCTTCGGGGACTCAATACATTCTATTGAGTTCTCTACAACAACAGCAGGAGCTTCCGCACCGATGGCCAACAGTCAACCCCACGGATTCCTCTACCTGCCGGAAGGAGGTGTATATACTAAATTAACCGAAATTCAAGCCCGAATAGATGCTCTTTTAAAAACCGAACACCTCCCCCTAGATTTTAAGGCAAAGTATATAGGCCTGCTCGAGCAGCAGAGAGATCAGTTGGCAAAGGGAACTTAAATCTAGATTGCATCGTTTCTTTTTATCTAAAGGCACTTACAAATAAAAAAACTGTCATTCAACAAATTGTCGATTCTTACAACAAGACCCGTCATTCCGTCACTGGCATGGCACCCGATGACGTCACTTTAAAAAACCATACGCAATTGTGGAATAAATTGTTCGGTGACGATTTAAAGCAGCTAGGACGGGCTTTGACCAAAAAGAAAAAAGACGGAAGTTTCCTTTAAAGGTAGGTGATAAAGTTCGCATCTATATATCTAAAGGGAAATTTGATAAAGCCTACAGAGGTTTGTGGTCACGGGAAAGCTTTTACCAAGGGGGGAGCAACTGGTGGGTGTGTACATTAGACTAGTAACCAATACTCAAAAACATTCAAACTCACATGTTTTCAACGCCAGGTGGAAGGTATAAAACAAATTCAGAAGAAAGTTGCGGGTCTTAAGAATTATTACAATTGAGGTAAGAACCTTTTTTACCATAAAATGTTTTCCAAATAAGATTTCCAAAGACAGGCTTTTCCAATTTAACAATTCAGCATCCCTGCAATGGCAATACATTGGACATTCAAAAAGAATATGATGTATGTCTTCGTCACAATTCAAATTACAAAGTTCAAACTTCAAAGGGAGGCGGGCTTGCTTTCTCCAGGTTGTACCAGTAATTCGAAGAGAATCCATTCTTATCATAGCAAGGATGCCATTTTTATGTTTGCCAAAAGCGTAACTTCTAAAATTTGGAAGGAAGGTTTCAAAGAGTCTAGGGTAGAGATACGAAGCACGATAGGCTTCCAGTTTATTAGAATTTGCCTGGAAGAAGCAGTCAGCCAAAGTCAAAAGCATGGCTGGCTTATTTAACCTCCAAGCCTCACCCTCCTTATCCATAAGGAAAGGGAGGCCGGTAGAAATACACAATTTACTGATATTTTTGAACCAGATAGTAGAAGTTTCCCTCTTGTCCTCGAGAATGAGGCGAGGATATCTCTCCATGTTCATCTTCTTAAGTTTAATCCAAAATCCCAAAATATGCTTGCACTGGTTCCAGAAAAGGTGAACTCTTCCACACTCAGCATAAATGAAGCAGTTAGGAACTGACCTTCTGACTTGCAAAATCTTTTTCAAGAAAGTCGTTTGCATAGCCTCGATACTATCCCACCTGCTGAAGCCACAAATTTCAGAACCATACATCAGTTTAGGCTAAATACAAGAATCTCAAAGTTTTAGCTGACTTTCAATATCAGAAATTTTTGCCCTGGAAGTCTCACCCAAAATAGCCTTTTCTTTTAGCTTGGCTTCATGAATCACCCTGTTAACATGTTCGGTAAATTTACCGCTGGGAGTAAGCCAGACACCAAGGTATTTGTATTTATTTACAATTTCAATTTCTTTCCCCATCAAAGAAACATTTTTCTTTTTTGCTTAATTTACCACCTTTCCTACAAACCATAATCTTGGATTTAGATAAATTTAATTTCAGACAGTTTTCATCAAGAAGGAGTTTAAGTACGTTAATGGCCCGTTGGAGCTCAACTAGCGAGTCAGCAAGTAAAACCACGTCGTCAGCAAAAAGCAGGATGCAAATTTTCTCATTATGGCCAATATCGATACCCGCACATTTCGTTTTTAGGACCTCTTCCAGGTCGTTAATATACAGAGAAAAAAATATAGGGCTGAGAATGCAGCCCTGCTTGAGACCTTTATTGATGTCAAAAAAGTCTGTGTTCCCAAATGGGGTTCTAATAGTAGCTTTGTTTTCTCTATACAGTTTAAATAAGATTCTAATCAATTTTGGGCTAAGCCCAATTTTAAACAGTTTAGCCCACATTTTTTCGAGATTAACAGTATCAAATGCAGATGCCAGATCAACAAAACAGAGGTACAATTTTTTACCCTTATCAACAGCTGCATGTACCAAAGTAACTAGTATAAAAATATTGTCCTGTGTAGAACAACCAGGTCTAAATCAAGCCTGGGCTTCGCAGAGGATGTTATGATTTTCTACCCAATCACAAATACGATTGTGGAGTATCCTAGTGAAAATTTTACTAATAATATTGAACAATGAAATCCCCCTATAGTTTGCAGTATCCGCCTATCTCCTTTCTTAAAAATAGTGCAAATAATAGAAGTATTCCAATTTTTAGGAATGTTTTCAGTGTTAAAGATTTTATTAATCAGTTTAAAGAGATACGCGAGAACAATGCTTTTACTGCTTTTCCATAGTTCTGGAATGAGTTGGTCAGAGCCAGCTGCTTTTCCATTTTTTAAATTTATCAATAGCTCCCTCAATTTCACCCTCGCAAATTTCGGCTGAAAGGTCAGGATCATCATTGTTAAGCCAAATAACATCGCCAGGGAGTGTGACCGTAATGTTACTATCGAAAAGTAGGCTTTTGAAGTGGTTAAGCACATAGTACATATTTCACTAGATACATCGCTCGACTTTCCCCTCCAGCCATTAATAAGCTTCCAGAAAGTAGTCCCATCTGTGCATTCAACGAGTTTTTTATTCATTTCCAAGAGCCAATTTTCCTTTTTAGTCTGCACAATCTTTTTGAATTTTTTCTTAGCTTTGATATATGGCTGTAAGTTATTTGGATTTTTTTTCGAAATTCACGTAGTTTACGCCATCTTTCTTTTTTTAGAAGCCTACATTCATGGTCAAACCACCTGTTTGCAACACGAGATCTTTTATGATTTTTTCCCAATATTTGCATTTCCTTGGCTAAGTTAGCAATAGAACGTACAAGATATTCGTTAAATTAAATGCTAAAAGCTTCTGCTGTTTTGCAATAAACTGAATTGAATTGGTCGCGGGACATATTTTTCGTAACTCACGTTTTAATACCGCGTGACTCTTTGGTCCAAGTTACTGTCTGACTTAAAGACTATAACGGGGAAGATATTAAAGGCCGTTTTTAATTGTTCGAAGTAGCTAAAGTGCTTAAAAGGACGGCGAGGACTATCACCGCGTAGACAAAGTGTTGAGAAGCAAAGGTGTCGAACGCAACAAAAAGTATCTAGTGTCTTTCGAGGGGTATGATAAAAGTCACAATCGTTGGATCCCGGCTAAAGGTTTGAAAAAATTGTAAAAAAAAAAAAATTGAGAGCGACAGTTTCTACATGACTTTACCCGCGAATGCCAGTTTAGATCTTTTTCCTACAAATTCACTTAACGATTACACTACGAAATTAGCTAAAAGAATAAACCTTTCTGCTAGTGGCTGGGAGGTCGGACTGAACGAATTTTAATACTCGAGAAACTGAGCTAACATACCCTCGGATAGTGGACTAACTCTAAAATGCGGAACCCGTACTTACGTTAAATTTTCCAGGTACAATTACTAAGAATTCGATTTACCAGAACCCGTTAAATTCGAGATTCTTAATCCGTATAAAGCAGTGGGTGGGGAAACCACACTGACTGTGGAACCAGAGCTGGATTTAGTTTTCAATAAGGATTTTGTGTTTTTCACTTACCAAATAGATAAAGTTTAAATTTTTTAAATAAGACTATCGAAAATGAGTTGGGAATGCCTTCCATCACTTTCAGTTATGATCATGTAGGTAGGCGCATTGAAATTGAACATAAACTACCTCCAGATGCTAGGCTATGTTTGTATTACAGTCACGCTAGGTTTTTAGGTTGGGACAGATCGGATAGGTCGTTGAAAGAGTTATTACGACGATGTAAAAGATCATACTAGGGCTACGACTGAAAGTATTCTCCAACAATTCAACGATGGGAGTTGGTGGGTGTCCTACATGACTTTTTATCTACCATCAACGTTATTTTAACCCCGGTTACTACAAAACGGGACACGAAATCGCGAATGCATTGAACCGGGTCATGAGAGAAAGAGTACGCGCCGTTAAATATCCCAAGTTCGAATATGAGGAAGTCGGAGTTGTAATGTCCATACGGTTCCACTCCATTCTTTTATCGCCGGATAAAGAGGCTACTCCTCTGGAAGTCCTAAGCATGAGTATTAACAAGCCTTTGGCGAGTAGAATAAGATTTAGAGCCGACCATTTTTTTTAAAAGCAGTTGCGTCGCAAATAAAACTAAACTTGGTTGGAGGGTTCGATTCACTTCATATTTACAGCGACATGGTGGCGGAGACTCTAGTTGGGGACGTTCTGGCTCCCTTGTTGCGAGTGGTTAGAATTTGAGAAGGATATGACGAATGTAATATTTACTAAACCTTACTACAAACCACTCGCGGGTCTTAATTTCGAAATTATTAGGGTCTATATAATGTCGGACATGGGAGTGGCCATTCCATTTAACTCGGGAGAAGTTAGCCTGATACTACACTTTAGACGCCGTCCTTAGAAAAAAAAATTATGCGAACCCGTTACCACGGATTAGATCGTCGCGTATGCGTGCAACACTATTGCCCTGGCCAGCGGGGAGGGGCCCCTTATTTTACAGGGGGACGAATACAAAGAGGGGCTGGGTCCGGGGATTTCTTGAGCGGTATCTTTTGGTCAGCCGTCCCTTTTCTTAAAAGAGGTTTAATGGGGATATGGTGATATGCTCTAAGATCCGGAGGAAGGATGCTGGATTATGTCGAGTCTGGGCAATCTATTAAAGAAGCTGCTCGGATGCACTGGCGGGCCGCTGAAAGCAACGCTGTAGCAGCTGCTACGGGTGGTCAAGTGGGAACGGGTCGCAAACGAAAATTGAAGAAGAAATGTTGCCAGTCCAGAAGTGGAAAGAAAAAACTACGGCGCCTACAACCTTCCAAAAAAAAAAGAAGAAGCAAGCCTGAAAGAAAGGCGGACTTTTTCGATTAAAAAAAAAGTATATAGGCCCATACCGTACTACGGCACCTTTCATTCCACGTCATCATGTCGTTGAAACCAGGCAGAGATTCCGTCCCATGCACCATGGAAGAACTGGAGCTCTTTACGACACCTCCCGTACAAGTGACCGTAAATGACGACACCTTAGTCGAATATCATCCTTTAGCTACATTAAGTGACAGCGCTCCTATCGAATTCGTGGTTCCCGGAGCTGCCGACTGTCTCTTGGATTTGAGTCAGTCTTTTTCACATGTACAATGTAAAATAGTCAAAGGCGTATGGACGGCTTTAACCGACACCGAAAAGGTTGGCCCTGTAAATCTATTTCTACATTATTTTTTTTACACAATGCGATTGTACATTAAGTAGAAAACAAGTGTCTAATAGCGACAATGGTTATGCATTTCGCTCTTATTTAGAGACTTTACTGACCCACGGCTCCGATGCTAAAGCTGGTCCCCTCTCCAGTCAACCGTGGTAAGCCGATACTGCCGGTAATTTTGATGTTAGCAATCCTGGAGGAAACAACGTTGGTCTTAAAGCACGTACCAAATGTGTAAAAGCTAGCAGAATTATAGACCTGTAGGTCGCCCTCACTGCGACCTGTTTCAACAAGACAGACTTTTGTTAAACAATATAGATTTACGTCTCAAATTAATTCATAGTAAAGACGCATTCTGTTTAATGAGCAGCGAGACCAACCCGAACTACCGCGTAAACATCACTAAGGCAATCTTGTTCGTCCGTCGCGTCACGCCATCGCCGGCAGTGTTGGTCGGGTTCAGCCAGGCTTTAAAAGACGGTTCCGCAAAGTACCCCATCCGATGTGTGGAAATTAAAACTTTTACTATACCTCAAGGTAGTTTACAAGGGAACCTTGACAATGCCATCCTAGAAAACATACCTTCGTTTTGTTTTCTCGGCCTGGTTTCGGATAGCGCCTACAATGGCAGTTATACCAAGAAACCTCACAACTTTGCCCACTACGACGTTAATTATCTCGCTTTGCAAGCCGATGGAAAAACTATTCCCTCTATTCCTTACAAACTAGACTACACAAATTCTTTTTACGTCCGGAATTATTACTCACTTTTTAAAGATACCAACAAACTGGTTTCGGGCTCGCCTCCACCCATCCCATATGCCGATTACCCCGAAGGCAATGCGTTGTACGCCTTTGACTTAACTTCCGATAAAAGCCAAGGAGAGTGTCATTACAATATTATTCGACAAGGATCTCTCCGTATCAACATTAGTTTCAAAGAAGCCCTTCCGGAAACTATCAATTTAGTGCTTTACATGGTGCATCAATCCATACTTGAAATCGATCAATCTAGAAACATTCTATATGAACACTAAAAAAAAAAAACAATGCAAACCGATCAATTGCGCGCCGCAGCTAGCAGTCACAAGAAGCTCGAGCCTTTATTCGGGGATGTGTACTTTCCGATCAACTGCCTAGAACAACCCCCCATTCGGCCTACATCGTTAATTTGGACCCTTCTTCCAAAACAGGAAGCCATTGGGTCGCCATCTATTTCGACCACCTCAAGGCGTCCGTTGACTACTTCGACAGCTACGGTCTGAAACCTCCTGCACATCCTGCGTTTCCTCGGTAGAAATTCTGACTTCAAACATTATAATCTACACACCTATCAAAAACCATGTAGTACGGTATGCGGCCAGTACTGTCTTTATTTTCTCTACCATAGAGCCAATGGTCTCCCAATGACTCGTATCCAACAACATTTTCATCCCATGACGAAGGACTTTAACGACCACCGCGTTGTTTGCTTCGTAAAAAAACATTTCAAAATTATTACACCTACGCCTTTCGAGAATAAAGAGTGCATTCAGTGCTGTAAGCCGCTATTATAATTGACTGTGGGGAGAGAGAGAGAAAGGAAAATTGCGTTACTGTTGGTTTTTTTTTTCCCAAGGAGTCTTAAACCCTCTTAAATGAAAATGTACAGGTCTTAAACCTTTTTACGATTGCTAAGAAAAGAAAATTGCGTTACTGTTGGTTTTTTTTTTCCCAAGGAGTCTTAAACCCTCTTAAATGAAAATGTACAGGTCTTAAACCTTTTTACGATTGCTAAGGGTCTTACGCACTCTTAAATAAAATGTACAGGTCTTACACCTTTTTTTTTTTACAATGCGTGATTATTAGGTTCTTAACACCCTGCTATTTCTCGCGGTGTTGGGTTTTTTTTTCATGTTGTAGAATAGCTATAAGTAGGAGTCTTAAACTCAAACTTTTTTGTTAGGAGTCCTAAACTCAATTAAATATTTTGTTCATCATTGTTTTTTTTCTTAGTTCAACCCACATTGTCTTATTTTTTTTTCCATGCTGTAGAATAGGACTCTTAAACTCGGCCTTTTCTGTCTGTTATTAGGGTCTTCAACCTGTATTTTATAGAATAAATGTCACTTCACGCATCTGCGTGGGGGTTTGGATTTTAGTATCTCTGTGTCCGTCTTTATTCATTTTGTTTCATTCCTTGTCCATACCTGTTCTTTTTCGGCCATATCCTTTATTAACGACTACGATAATCAAACACCTAGTTTTCTACTCGAAACCTAGGCGACATAATATTGTTTTCGACTACGCAGCATCTTTGTCATGCAATTAGAACCGACGAAAAACCGTTGGACCCTCGAACAGCTAGCGTTTGGGCATTCCAAATTTGGGTGATGAACACGACACGTCAACGGATGACACATCCCTTACATGTCGCAGCGGATTACGGGCCTCCTGGCGGTATCGCCCGGCTGTCG
Source organism: Lithobius niger (assembly GCA_023313725.1). Lineage (NCBI taxonomy): Eukaryota > Metazoa > Arthropoda > Chilopoda > Lithobiomorpha > Lithobiidae > Lithobius > Lithobius niger. Next base: position 22,281 of record JAHWFP010192981.1, read on the forward strand.
TCTGGAAGAGTGCGACATTGGAGCGAACCGTATTACATTTTGTCCTTTTTAGGTCTTACGACTCGCTCCTATGATGACCCCCTTCCACACGGTAGCTAGACCGTAGACGCACAATATGGCTGTTTGATATCGTTACTTTACATGTCTCGTTTCTTATTTTTAAGTGTATTGTGGCTTATCCCTTCCCGCCGGACGCTCCCGGGGATTCCCTTAAGCCGTCAGTTCTCCCTTCAGAGAACTGCCGGTGAACTTCTGGTTTTTAATTTCCTAGCTGTTATCACTCCGCTTCCCCAGTCTCCATCCACGTCCTGAAATTCTCAGTCTGCACTACGTTCAGACGTTCGAATTGCAGGCACTATTCCACCTGGCGTCGCTCCATATAGCCTATATTATTTACACATTTTGTATTTCTTACGTGTCTAATCTCGTGTTTCTTTTTAGGTGAAGCCTACTCCCACCTCTACCCTACCCTACACACAACTACCGTCGACTAAATGAAGGATGCTTCCATCAGGTGGTATTATGTATGACACCTTGTTTCGCTTTCTAACACCTTTTTTTTTACCTTTACAGCCAGAAAAAAAAAGGTTCCATACTATAGTCAGCAGCTATACTTAAGGTAACCTTCAATACATACACATCTGACTTTTTGATGTTTTATATTCTAGTGTTTTTACAGTTTTATATTCTTACCTTTTACAGCTCTTTCTCCAGGATGCTCGAAAACCTCCCAAATCTGGCTCGTTTCTTCTACTGCTTTTGCGAGGATTTTTTTTAATGCCTTTAATAAAAACCGTTGTCTATTCACACCTGTAATATGTATGTATACACCCTCTTCTAGATTTTATTAAAACTTTCGTAAAAACATCTCCTTTCTATCACTTTTACCCATACATGCACGAAAACACACATACCGAAAAGGGTCATGGGGGTTAGTAACGTAACCACGGCTCTTTCCAACTACCTACCAGCCAGCTGGGATAAGGTAAATTATTCCGGTTGGGCAACGTGCATCTACAGCTTATCTGTCAAAGAGCCTGAGGGCTACAGCAGGCACGGCGGGTAAACCCCCTAGATACACGCTCCATCCCCCTCCCTAGGATTCAAATGTGCTATCGAATGAACCATAGGAATCTGTTAGGCCGTAACGTATTACTACACCTGAGAGTATCCACAACTACTAGTGGGGGCGTAATTGCTTGGTACTTTTGTATTTTGCCCCTGGACCGTTTTGTGGTGTGCCTCCACTCCCTGACTCCACAATAGGGAAGCAAGGACAGGAAAAAAGGGCATCTAGAGTTTAAATAAAGTGCATTTTGGGCAGAGGGGCAGTTGCACGTCCCCCAATATGCGTAAGCCTTTGAACTCATTCCTAATTAATAATTAAACCTTGGATGAAACACTGACGTAATGTTTCGTCCAAGGTCAAAGTCTTCAAAATATTTGTTTATTTGCCCCTTTTCTTCAAGTGTGCTCCCCCCCCCCCTCCCTTTTCTGAAATTCTGCTTATACTGCTTTTCCGTAAATGATGGGGCCTACCACTGAAGCTACATAAAAAAAAAAAAAAACCAGTTGAAAAAAAAAGCCTGGATACTGGCATTCCTAGAATTCGTTCCTTAGTTACATCACCTGGGCCAAACCTCGCCAACTGTGGGGGAAGACTAGTAAAATGTACAGTAAAGTAAATTCAGAAAAAAATAGGTTAAGAAGAAACCACGGACAGAGCCGCAGAGAAAAATTGTTTCCTGTTGAATCTCCTTTGCTAGCCAGGTGAAATTCCAGACAAAGCAACTAACAAACACATGAAAAAATAAGTAACAACAAATAATTCGGCTCTTACTTCCTTTTTTCCCCAGGCTTTTCCCCCACAGTGTGGTCTGCTACACGGCTAAATAAAGTATAAGTATACTTCCTAATCCTTGTTTTGATGCGCACGAGGTTAGCTAAACAACCCGTTCGCTAAACAATTGATCCCCCCAATACCTTGAACACAAAATTTTCGTGGCCCCACCGTCGATTGTTCCAAAATTGTCTCCCCCTTTCCCCCATGATTCAGCCCCCTCCCTCCACCACCCCCCCCCCCGGTTAGCAAATATCGTCTCGTCCTTTAATAAAATAAAAAAAAAATATCAAATATCATTATAAAAAAAAATTATGTTTGAGATTGATCACGAAGAGAAACTATGCTTGCTTTTTTTATCCAAACGGTCAGAGACCGAACTACTACATACCAATCCAAAAGTATAATTACCAAAAGCGGTAGTAGTAGTACTAACGCACGTGCGTTCCATCAAACTAAGTTTTTCCCACATTCATTAACAATAAATAGAGAATGGTCCATTTGGCTTTCAGTTCTTGTTTAATTGTAAGCAATAGCTGTTACGT
>JAHWFP010192982.1:0-13691 GCA_023313725.1 Lithobius niger
CTGGGTGTACCTAAAAATGGGGATCGATACCAATAAAGTAAAAAATGTGATTAGTTGGAGTTATTAGTTGGTATTAGTTGGAGTTGGCCAAATTTAGGCAGTAAATTGCATCATTTCATTGACCTTTTGCATAATTCAATTAAACCCGGCTGCATTTCCATTCAACATTTTTTCCTGCCCGGTGACTTCTACATGTGTGCATCTTACACCATAAATCTATGATGGAAGACGCACACATGTAGGAAATAGGCCTAATCACCAAACAGTGATTCTTATTCATCTCCTGCTCGGTCTATACACGGTTAACTCCTACATGCTACACAAGGATGTTTAGCGTAGGATGTTGTTTTAAAACTTTGCGAGTATTGTACTGTAGTACAGATTGTACCTGGGTTAAACCACGGTTAAAGCTAGTAATGGTGCTAGTAATGGATAGGGTGAGAGATGCAATGGCGTCTGTGAGAATTGTCAAAGCAGGCATTCAATAACTACGCATTTAAACGATGAGCAATGATGCTACAGTCAGAAAGCAATTAAACAAATATTCTTTTAATATGTTGCGTGTTAACTTTACTTCTCTTTCTGACGCCAAATTTATCAAAAGACGAATTCATAAAAAATTTGATCTATTTTCTTTGATGGCATTGAAAGTAAAAATACCCAATTCTAATCTCAGCCGAGAATTAGATGCTGTTCTTAGTAAACAGACTAGACCCGGCGGAGAGGAAAGAGAAGGCGAGGTGAATGTACAATGTTCATTGTATTCTCCTCTTTTGTTAACATGTAATTTAATCATTTTACTTTGTATAACACTAAAATTCAAGAAACAGGAATCAATATCAAACGTATTTTCACACGAATTTCGCAAGTTTTTAATCCGTTAATTATAATCTGGGCAGCTATAATCTGGGCAGCTATAATCTGGGATATTTATAACTAAAAAGTGTCACGATGAAAGATTTGGGGATCCCGGGATTGGGTGCCATACTTACAGTAGTTGCTGAAAAAGAATGAAAATTTAGTTTTACTTTGGTTTCCATTCCAATAAGTTCAAAAGGGAAATTCTCATAGGTAATATCCCGAGTACAAAAGTAGTGATCGATAATTTGTTGGAGCACGAAAGTTTTTGCTCCTATTAAACTCGTGAGTGCTTGTATTGGTTAATTATTAAGCTTACGGCCAACTCAAGCACTAACAAGTTTAAAGGAGCAAAAACTTGAGTGCTCCAAAAAGATTGATAAATACACGCTGCAGGAGGGGTATTTAATCAGAGCATCTCGCAAGAATTACTTTATCAGTTTATAATAAATCAATTACAAACATTTATAGGCGTATGTAATCATTTCTGCATTTTGTACTAAAGTTGTTGTAATTTTATTAATTTTGTAGCGTGTCTATTAGTTGAGGATTACGTGAAATAGCCTCTCCGTCACTTTCAGAGTTTCAGTTTCGTTTTTTTAATACGCTTCAGTATGCAGACGTTAACAGATTGCATCTCCGTAGAAACGATCCCAAAATGCCACTGAAAATATTTAATTTTTGCATTAGTAAACTTATCCTAAATGTTCACGTAGTAGTTAAATTAACTGTACGTGTTTACATCCATATTCGTTATTTGATATGATACTTTATTACGCATTTATCTAATCATACACTCTTTTTGTCACTGCACTGTCGGAAAGCTGCTGTCTAAGCAGCGTCCAGTCTAGTCAGTCTGTTGCTCGCTGTCTTGGTTGCTATGGAAACGAATATGGCCTCGCTATTAAAAACGCTTAAAATAAGTTCAAGTGACAATGCCTGGAGTGAAGATGCATTGCGGACGTGTAAGTACATTGTGTAGCCCCTGTGAAGCATATTTATTATCGTGTAATGTGTTACCTACAGCTGCAATAAACGATTCGGGCTTAACGACCAATTCTATCGCAATGTTTTAAAAAAATTCTTCTCTATGATAGTCTCATTCGTTAGCACCAGACAGAAGCAGAAGTCGGTGTAGCAATCGATGTTCCACCAAAAACAAAACAAATGCAACCGAACGTAAAAACTGTTTCACATACTTAATTTAGATTCTCATTCTTTATTAAGCCATTAATTAAGCCTTTTTAGCACGTTTAAGTATGCGATTCCGGTTTTATGTAGTGCCATCTAGCTAATTATCGAGTTTGCACTAGTGCAGCTTATCGATAAGCACCATCTTGGTGTATCCTTCACAGTGCTGATCTGATGCGGGCTGTAATTGGCTTATTCGTCAAAAAATATGCTTTTCCCATTGGCTAACAAAAACCGAAGGAAATACTCAATTAAACGAGTGCAGACGATGATACTTTAGCTCACCTCAGACACAGTGAAGGAATTTAACCTGTAGCGTCAATAAAAAATAAAAAGCTTAACGCTTTTCGGCTGTTATGGATTGTATGAATGTTTACATGTCTTCAAGTAGCTAACGTATCTGCTTATTCCCTACGTATTACAGCCTGAAATCAATAAGGCCTGAATTTTATTTACTAAGGTTGTCTTATCAACCAATGAAAATAACACACGAAGCCTGCTGCCAGCATTCATCATTTCATGCATTGCAGTAAATAATTTATGTTACAATATTGAGTCAGAGTTAGACTGATATAATTTTAATACACGAGAAAAAGCATCCGTTTGCTATTAGAAAATTATGAGGTTGCATGGCTTTCTGAAATAAACAAAGTGGAAAGCCATATTGGTTCGATAAGTTGTAAGGTTGAAGTGACGTGAGTGAGGTCTGTACCAAAAATGACAGACTCACCGTCTCGGTTACATAATGGGCGGTGCCCACTGGAGTGTGGTAGCTTTATATATGAGTTGGTAGTACATTGGAACACAACTAGAGAATAATGCCTAATTAAGAAGGTAGGGAGTGAGTGCATGCAACGTGCACGAAATATACTCCACCAACCCCTAACAAATTACAAGAAGTAGTAGCACCAGGATTCTATATTATTTGTACTATTCTAATTTCTATTCACAGTATTTACTACATATCTGTACAACCATATATTACTATAAACGATATGTACATACAAACGTTAGTGCCCCACATTTGTTACTTGTCTAATTACTTCATTAATTTCATTAATTTACTACATATATTAATAGTTCTCCAAATTAATCATGTATTAATTCTCAAGTTAATGTTTCTATTGTTAACCTGTAACAAAAACTCATAGGAAACTTGTAAACATTACAAAACGCTTTTTTTTTTCAAATACAACACCCGATCAACCAAAGTAAAAAAGGCTACTCGATACATTTACCAATTACACCCGTAGAATTTACTACATATTTAACCTCTCTGACTTTTTGTTAACCCGAGAAGATTTCTTAACTAATGCCCCTCCCCCAGTCCATCTCGGGTAGAAGGGAGGGAGAGGCACCGTGCATGTTGGTGATGCTACATGTAGTGGCGGTGGTATTGCGACAAGGGTGGTTCATGGTGGGTGCACACCTCTGTATTTTCCTGGTGGGGTGATCAAAGGCAGAATTTCTTCTAATGCAAGAGGAACATCCGTATTTATTTGTTCTTTATTGGGTGAATGACAAAATGGTGTTTTAATAGAACTGTTAGACTTATCAACTGAAATTGCTGGCAAACACGTTGATTGACGTCTTGGGAGCCAAACACATCACAACTTTCCGGCTCAAATACACCCCCTTTCGTCTAAAATAATGGATTTTCATGCCACTTTTCGACTACAGGTTTTTTCGACAATTCTTGAGCCGGATCCGTCATTCTCATGTGCAACTGCATATTCGACTTCCTCCAAACTTCACCTAATTTCAGAAGGATGCGATAATCATAGTGACTCGTTTCAGCCACAACTTTAGTGCAGCACAATGTTGATTGGCGTTAGGTCGGGTATCTGTACAATAAACCAGGCCTTCTATGCAAACGTTAGTAGCGTAAGAATACGATTGAGTTGTACATCCATCCACCCCTCCACCCACAATCAGAAGTGACGTTATTACCCCCACTTCCGGTCACGTGATCAAAGTGGGGGGTAATGACGTCACTTCCGGTCAGGTAATGAAAAGTGGGGGTTCCAGTTTTCATCGATCTGGAGGGGGTGAAAAAAGTGTCTTTTGCTACCTTTTTCTTTCGTCAATTTGGAGGGGCCCCCACTTTTTTAGTTTTCATCAATCTGGAGGATGGTGGGAAAGTGCCTTTTGCTCCTTTTTTGCATCCTTTTGGTACCTCCATGATGACGTGAGCCTAATGACGTCATTTCCAGTCATGTGATAAAAGTGGGGACGTCACTTCCGGTTTTCATCGATCTGGAGGATAGTGAAAAAGTGTCTTTTGCTACTTTTTTTTCGTTTTCATCTATCTGGAGGAGGTGGAAAAAATGCCTACTGCTACCCATTTTTTCGTTCTCAATCTGAAGGATGATGCCTTTTGCTACTTTTTTTTTCCGTCAATTTGGAGGAGGGTAGTCCACTTTTTCAGTTTTCATGAATGTGGAGGATGGTGCCTTTTGCTACTTTTTTGGATCCTTTTGCTACCTCCGTGACCTGTACTTATGACGTCACAGTGCATTTATACTGCTGTTGGTTTCCCCAATTGAACTCCCAAAAAAAACGAGTTTATAGCTTTTTTAAATGTATTACTCGGTGTTTTTTTTTAAATACTCGCATATTCAATCGGGGAGTAAGCCTCTCCATCAACATCAACGCTGCAGTTGTAGGAGAGGTGGGATGGGGGGAAGGGAAAAGGGGATGGGAAGGAAAGGGAATTACCAGCTCCGATGGTATCGACCGTTTAGCATTTCTTAAGCATGCGGCTTTTCCTCATACTAGCAGCTTTTTTCTCCAATCTTGCTTACTTTTCCTCCTCAGTCTCTCGTTCTTGTACCTTCCTCTTACTAGCGGCTTTTTTCTCCAATCTAGCTTTCTTTTCCTCCTCAGTCTCTCGTTTTTGAGCCTTCCTCTTACTAGCGGCTTTTTTCCCCAATCTAGCTTGCTTTTCCTCCTCAGTCTCTCGTTCTTGGGCTCTCCCCATACTAGCAGCTTTTTTCTCTAATCTAGCTTTCTCGTTCTTGAGCCTTCCTCATACTAGCGACATTTTTCTCTAATCTCGCCTTTTTCAGTTCCGGGCATATCGTGGCCCATATTTCCCTATCCAACATTCTTCGCTTAGCTTTATCCTGCGGTTCTCTAGTACTGCAGATCGTTGTACCGATTTAACCCGTTCCTCTTCTCGTTTAGCATCGTTCAACTCCTCCTTCTCCTTCGAGATGAACGCTGAACTCGCTCTCTCCTCCTCCTCCTCGTCGGTCATGACGTCTACGACGGAGTCGAAGTCATCTTCATACTCTCGCCACGTGCCGGAATCACGATGACCGATAGCTAGCGTATCTTCCCCATTGTCTAGGATAAAACGTTTGTCATCATAAGCAGAGAGGAGCGATTTCGTGACTTTCACCGTGCTTAGTTCATGTTTCGAGCTGGCGATTTAGTCCAGGTTCCTTTCGGTGCGGGTATTGGCATTCTTAGGGCGGATTCGTAATCATCAAAGTCAAAGTGTTTCTTCACGAAAGATGTCTGGATACACTTAGCCTTCATGGACGGCTTCATTTTCTGCGCTCTAATGGCGTACATTTTGGATCGTAAACCCATGAATTCTAAGATGGGAACGCCACCCATCTCATCCTTCATCTTCCCCAGGACTTGTTTGTTTGCTTCGGAGTACAAGGGATGATCTCTCGGGTAATTGCTGGTATCAAAGCGTTCACTGTCTCGCTTCATATCCTCGTATACATCGTCCGTTTCCACTTCGTAGCAGAGGCTGTCGGTGTCGGTAAACAGGAGTTTGGCCCGGTCCTCGTACTTGGGTTTAACGTATTCGTAGTGGCAGCGGAACATGGCCAGTTTTGACAGTTCCAGAATACTGAATCCCGAGTACGTCGGTAGATCGCAATAGATGCTCCTGACTATGCGGTTGATCTGCACTAAATGTTCGTTAAGGATTTCGAACGAATCCGCGTGAGGTTGAGAGGTGTACTTGATCGCCTTCTTGAGATCGGTGCACAGTTTCACGTTGACTCGCTTCTGCTTATTTTCCATCGTCTTGCAAAATACCGAGTTGTTTAACAGTTTAAAATAATCCTTTTCAAAGGGTGCAGTCGATTGCTGCCTTTTCTCCGTATTGAAATTGATGTACCCCTCCATCCAGGGTTTCTGGTTGAAGCTCAGTACTTTTCGGATGCAACGAAGAATCAATCCATGATACTGGTAGAACTTCAAATTTTGGTAGTGAACGACGTAGTTCTTTTTATGCAGGAGATTCGGCACAAGTTTGGTTGAAGGTTTGATGTCGTGATTGATGTCTTCCGCTAGTTTTCGGGAAAAGGGTGAAATGAGGTCTTCCCCGATCTCGAGTTTCTCGGGAGCTAGGGGATAGTCGTTATGCGAATCGTGAAGCTCCGCTGGGTATTCTAGATCGACTTGGAGTTTATATCCGACATCCGCATCGTCCGGCACGGTGTCAACGTCTAAGGTCCGAATTTCTTCCTTGATCAAGTAGCGGAAACCGTACAAGTTATTCATATCAAAGTAAATTATGTAAATGGAAGGTTTGCCTGGATTGACATTGGTCAAATGTCTGTTGTTCGCCTTCGAATAGCTCTTGCAAATAAACGACACGCCACCTCTGATGCCAGTAGTTATCATGTTGTGTTTTCCCGAGTGTAAAAACAACTCCAACTTGGATTCCTGCATTCTCAACAGTGCCGCCCAACTAAATCCCGGAGTAGAGATATAGTAACAAGGATCCAACTTGTTGTTGGCGAGGCATATTTTCCTGAAATCTTCGAAGATGCCCGCGAGTAGGTAAACGTCGGTCATCTGGTAGATTTCGTGATAGGTGCCGAATTTCTTTACTTTCATCTTGAGCCACAGGTTGAGCGCTCTCACTTACTCCTCACCCGCCAACTCTTCGTCCTTCAGTTGAGAGAAAAAGCATTTTCGAGAGGGAAGCTCTTCTTTTTCGAAGACTGACATGTCGGTAACGTACTCGTAGGGGTAAACGCCTTTCTGGGTCAGCAGATCTACAATGCTCTCTCGCGCGGTTTCTTCGACGAACCAAGAGGATTTTAAACCAGAGTACAAAGCCGCCTCGAGAATCGGGAAGCTCTTGCGGTGTTTAACCAAAGTATCCAGCGAAGCTTTAAGGAAATTAACGCTGTCTATGAATCGAATGCTTATCCCGCTGTTTAACCTGTTGATCGTCATACTTTGAAAACGCTCGGCATTCCGACCGATAACGTCTGCCTGACCCTTAAACATGAGCACTGCGGTTATGAGAAGATGCATGTCGTACCCTTCTAGACCGTGCAATTTGACTGGGATGGTTCGTTTTTCTCGAGCGTTGAGATTACATTTCGAGTGAGCCGGTCCTCTATATTTTCCGCTAATATGACAGTGATCCCTAACTTTAGTGTTGGGGTTGCCTTTCGAAACCAAAAAGGGGAAGGGTTTTCCGCAATAGTGACAGATTTTGGCTTCTTCGTAACTGACGTGTTCGGCTGGGGAAAGATTGAGAGGTAGTATCCTTTTCAACAACTCGTTATAATGTCGCGCTTCTTTCTTCATGCGTTTGTAAAAAACTTCCACCGCAACTTCTCCCAAGTACTAATCTCGATTAACGATCTCCCCGTTCTGACCGATCACGACGTAACCGAAGCTGCAAGGTGCGTGCTCTAACTCCAAAAACAAGAGGTACATTGTGTTATCTCACGACTTCACCTAAGTAGGACTTTCTCAAGACATTCAAGGATCTCTTCCTTCTTCTACCGTTCTTCATTAAGGGGGGTTGCCCGGAGTATAAAAATAACCTTCCAATCGGGTCTTCACCGGTTGGCAAAACTCACACTGGAGTGGGCTGTGTGATGAAATAAAATTATTGTTTTCCTCCAATTTTTACTGGTAGAGCTGTTGAGTCCACTACTAGCCACCTTTCCCAAGTCAGAACGAAAGGCGTGTACTCAATGCTCACCTAATGCTAACGTTGCTGTATAATTTACACCCTATGGCTAATTATACAGACCGAAGACTTGAGGAAAACTTCCACTGCATACAAGACTTCCACCGCATACAAGAAGTGGATGAAATCGGTTGTGTTAGCTTCGTTCAAAAGCTGTGATGAGTGTCCCTAACATTTCTTATGTAACCTACCCAGTATCTTCTGCATGTATGTTCTTCATGAACTTGCTTCTGTATCTTGAAAGTGTATCTCAAGTCCGAGTAAACTAAAGCAAATTACCGAACTTGGACACAAATCGACCGCGCCTACAAAATTTCCAGTGGACATACGTGCTGAACTGTTCTTCGTGACAAACTTCCATCCGCATGTTGAAGCATGTCAGAACGTACTTTGTTATCTCTTCCGGGAGTCAACTCAGTAACCCTTGCTAATTTCCATTTTCCTCTTGGTAACTTCTCCTTTATTTGAAGAACTACGTCATTCAGTTGCACCGGCGTTTGATTTTGAGAAGCTCGATGAACTTCGTGAGCTGTACGAAGTTGTAACAAGTAGTCGTGACGCCATTGCTTCCAAAACCGCTTCATCAACTGCCCTCTGTATCTCCACCTCTTGACCAATTTCGCACTGGTGGGAATGTCGGCATAACCACGTCAAATATCCGTCAAACATGCCCCTTGCCTGCCAAGCAGAAAATGCGCTGGAGTTAAAGCCTCATTATCAGAAAAATCTTCTGTAATAGGTGCTAAAGGAAGATTGTTTACGACTGCTTCAATTTCTGTGACTACTGTAGAACACTCATCTTGTGACAATAAAGCTGTTCCCAAAGTGCGTCTCAAATGATATTTTATTATCTGTACCATTCTTTCATAAAAACCGCCCCACCATGCTGCTCTTGGTGCGATGAACTTCCATTCAATTCCTAAACTTGTAGCGACCTCTTGCGTTTGTGTATTGTTCAACCAATTGTAGCTCTCTCTTAACAATCTGTCTACTTTCTTGAAAGTTTGTGGATTATCATTGTAGATCACTCTGCAGCCTCCTTTTTTTGCCACAAATCTCCTAAACGCCAGAATAAAATTTTCTGTCCCTGGTTCGTTCCCGGGTTTCGGCACTAAAATGACCGGAAACAGCTAGCCGGGGAGAGAAGTTAGACTGACCAAAAGTGAGTTAGGTTGGGGTTTGGGTTGGGCTTACAAACTAGGCAGCCGTCTACATAGGTTGCCCCTCGAGGTGTAGCTATTAACTTGCTAGCTAATATAGCAAGGCTACGTCATCCTCGGCCCTTAAATCTACTTAAAACTAGGGCGGAATTAGGTTTGTTGGGAACCTAACCATACTTTACCCCGCTTGAACGAAACAAGACAACTCAAACAGATTATACTTCACATGACCAAATTCAAAGATAAGAATTCTAACTCACTACATATTGATACAACTTAAAAAACTTAGGCTAAGTCCAAGATTACCCGAATGAAAATAAAGTCATTAAGTCTTAATTAGATCTATTCCTCAGAAAACCCCATGCCCAAGGAAGGAGGTAGCCTAGAGAGAAGGTGTGCTGGGTCAATCATAGTCGGCGGAGTGAAGTTATTTCTTCATAAATTTACCACCACAGGTTCAACAATATAAAAGGTTTGCACTCACGTGCGCATGCAGAAAAACATCAATAGGGCCCTCTAACAGGACTGAATTTACTAAACTATTTACATACTTAAAGCCTACTGATAAAGCACTAAACACATCTCTAAGATCAGCTGAGATATCAAAACCCGCTCAACAAGGCCGTCCGAAATATCAAGCAGCTTATTTATACAGATCGATCTTTTCGTTGCCTTAGCAACAAGTCTTAGTCTTTAGAATACCAACTTACAAGACTGATGCCTTTCTAACATTCCAGGTAAAACCCATTTATTTTTGCTTATTCGTGCATTTATTCAAAACTTGTTAATGCAACTAACTGAATTGCTAACTACGTAGCCCCCCCCCCCCAAATTACGCATTTTACAACCTCTGTAACCAGCATCAACCAAAATACGTGCTTAACCTATTTCACGACTAATTCATCATTAAACATGTCATTGCATAAACAAACTATAATTAGACAGTACAAAGTATATTCTACGTATTTGCCAGCTTGTAACCTAAACTTCGCGACATACCTAAATTCGCGACAGTGCGTGTCGATGAATTCAGGTGGTCGAGCTCGTCGATGGTCCCGGTTTAGCGGTGTGGATGGGCAGGGGTAGACACTCGAAGTCAGCATAGGTGATCCGAGGAAAGGGGTTTTGACGGTTAAAATGTCGAAACTCGAGAAAGTTGTCTCCTCCTGCTTTAAATCGGAGAGCTTGCGCAGGATTGATGTTGACGCATTCGTTTCGGTGAACTAAAAGCGTTCACTCCATTACAAATCCTGCAAAACAGTTTCGGTATAGTATTTGGCATTAGTCCCCGAGCCTCGATAACGTAAAAACGTGGCGATGTCCGTAATGGTGCAGTAATGAATGTTGTCCGCGTCACTCAACGAGAGAAGGTCGATGGGTAGTCCGTCGTAGTTCTTGGAAACTCTGAGCGGGTGCAATCCCTCGTTATCATTAAAACCGACGATGTTGATCGAAAGATCGTTCAGCTTTTCAAACTTTTCAATTTCCTCGAACTTGGTAGGGTAAGAGAGAGCTAGTGTCGAGCATGTCTTCGATCCTTTCGTAATATTCGGGGTTAGTGCTGTCTAACCCCAAACCCGACGATAGCGTAGAGTATAGAAAACATTTTGAATCGTTTAGATTTTGAACGTTTACCACCGATTTCGCCTTGGCCTCGAGTTTTCTAGGGAGTGGAATATAAACCGAAGCTCGCATCGGTCGATACTCCGCCACTCTGATGATCAAGTTGGTGATTCGTTTTATAGCCCAAACACTTCCTTCCCTGGCATAAACGTCGATGGATTCTTGAATTTTATGGAATGCTTCGTCCAATAAAGCGGGAATGTCATACGGGTTGTATAATTCCGAATATCTGGACCAAAAACCATTCTCCGATAATATCTCGTTTCTAAAAAATTCGATTCCCAAACAAAGCTGCACCTTACAATTAATCATCTGTTCCAGACAAATTACTAGCAGATTTAGCAAAGCCATGCGTGCAGGCAGGAAGAAGCAAAGTGGATCACCGAGTTCTTCCAACAGTGGCATTTCGTATGTTCGGTGACAAAGTCCATGCGTTCGTGAAAGGCAGTGATTGTTGAGATAATCGGGTAAATCGTCTACGAAACAAGCGCATTCTTCCCAGTCAGAGGGGTGATTCGAACGTAGATGGTTTCACAGCAGACGCTGTGTACGGAAAGTTTCTAGGCAATAAATGCAGGTGAAAACGGTTTTAATGTCTATTTTTGAAATGAGAATTCCTTTTTTAAAATAACGAGGAATAAAAATGTATGGCACACCTTTAAATTTTTATATTTTTTAAAAAGAAATATTGAGGAACAAAAATGTTTTATCCTTTTTTTTTAATATTGAGGAACAAAAAGTTGGAAGGATTGGAAAAAAAAATTTCTTGAACCGTTTACGAGTTCATTTTAGACCGATAATATTAGAAGTTTAATTGCTTAAGAGGATAAACTGCTAATATTATCCGTCCAACTATTAAATTTTGAATCATATCCCTTCCACTTAACGAAGTAGATCATTTTTCCATCTGTATCTTTCTTTCGTCTTAATACTTTCTCCACTAAAAATAAATCGGGAATGAGAGTTTTTTGAATTTGTTGTTCGTAAAAACCTCCGAGCACCGGTTCTTTCAATTCGTCTTTTAATAGATAAGTAACGGGTTCGGTTTTTTGTACTTTACGGATCGTGAAAACTTTGTTAGTAAAATTTTATAAATACACTTTATCAAAAATGTTCTTAACTTTAGAAATTCTGACTTTATTTCCTATGACAAATTTGGGTTTATTCAAAGATTGTTTCGGTTTAATTTTTAGTGACGATTCGTGACGTTTGGTTACTTCCCTCGGTTTTAGTTTAGTTGCGGAGTGAACCGTGATACTAACTCATCAATAATGTGTACACATTGATAGTTCCCCTGCTTGGTGAATTGTTTCCACGTGCGAGTTTTCAGCGTTCTGTTGAAACGTTGTACAACGCTCACTTTCTTCTCAGAGTGGGTAGAGTACAGGTTGATGTTGTACCGTCTAAGGAGCGCTTTAACGTTTTTATTGTAGAATTCACTACCTTAATCAACTTGTAATTTTTTATAGGGTGTCGTTCCTTCGAGTATCTTCTTAAAAACTTCCGTAACAACTACACCAGATTTTGATTTAAGGCGAATGGCCCAAGAAAACTTGGACATGGCGTTAATGCAAGTCAGTAGGTAGTTAAATCCTTTATTAACGTTAGAGTAAGGTATCATTTCCACCAAGTCTGCTTGCCATAGATCATTCAAAATCCGCACAATCACTTTCCGCCTCGGAAAATGTTTCCGCGTCGGTTTGTGGAGTTCGTTTACAAGTTGATCCATTTCGTTTTTTTTTCTTCCCATTCCGAATTTGAGCTTCACCCCATGATTTTTTTAACGATCGCAGCTGCTAATTTTTCTCTCCAAGAGATCGAAGGAACCTTACGTACTTTTCGAGCTTTAGATATAATAATTTCATTGGCGACGTGCCGTTCGTTTAAATATGAACTTTTTGAGTAGGCGATGTCGTGTTCTTTACACGCCTCATCCAGTTTATTTATTCCAGTATCACCTCCAGCTAATCTCTGATTTAGTTTTGTTCCTGGTCCGCAATATTGATATCCGGGTAAATGTACTGCTACCGGTAAATGGTCTATGATTTTATTTACGATTCCTTTCCCCAGACTGGATGAAGGAAGCTCTTTTCGTTCCTCACACTTCGCAAAAGTAGACTTCCATGCTTATGTTATTTTTCGATGTAATAATAGTAGGCGGTTCGGGCCGGTTAGGTGTGGATCGTTTACATTTCACGCATTACTTCATCTTGGCCTTTTTTTTATTATACAAAAATTTTTATCGTAAACCTAAATTCTGACAAGCGTTCTTTTTTCTCTAGCTGTAATGACCGTCCGTTGTTCCAATTCCAATAAAATTTCTATCATTTCGTTCCTGTGACCGTCGTGACCCGCTTGGGTTGACCTGTACAAAAGTCTCAGTCTTTCGGCCAGATCGTTAGGATCGTCGTAGTACCTGTAATCCACCCTGCTCCCGTTTTTTTTACCATACTAGTTCCCTTTTTCTTCGTTTTCATATCCTCCCATATAGGGCCGATTATCGACGCGTACTTGGCACTACGACTCAACTTAGGTTTTCGAGTGCCCGGATCGTTGTTTTGATAGATAGCGTGCGTGTTTTTTAAAAGAGAAGCGTAACTCGCTTTGGCTTCGGGAGCGTACAACGGTTCCTTCAAATCCTTAAAAACCAGCAAACTCCAAAGTCCTCGTCTTCCTGTGTACTGATTACCACCGACCACTATGTTATTCTCGAATATTTTTACGGGTTTATTAGCGATGCTCATTTCTCCAGTTTTCATGGCATATTGCAGTCCGAAGACAGGATCGGTCTCATTGGGATTTTGGAAAAATTTCATCAGGAAATATTTCGCCGTTTGGCCTATGACTTGGCCAGGTAACAGACTATCCAAAGATCTGAGGGTTGGGAAATTTGGAAG
>JAHWFP010192982.1:14091-24565 GCA_023313725.1 Lithobius niger
AGTAAGTGCCGGACCGTAAGTGGCCGCCGACACCAAGAACATTCAGGGGGGTATTCGGAAAGATTGGGATCTCGCGCTATCGTAGTTGAATGCTCGACGGAAGGTTCAAACTTCTCCGTCTCGTTCATCGTGGTTTCCCACTCTTCATCATCCTCGGGTTTATAAGTTTTTTTATGGGAGTAATAATTCGTATAAGTTTTAGTCGTTTTCTCGTTGGAAAACCGGCAATCGCAGGACTCGCTACGGTTGGTGGTGGATTAACAACGGTAGGTTTCAAAGTACTAACGACGGGTTAAAAAAATTATTGTAAAGATCCTTCTTGATCTCGTTCGTCCAACGCTGATTCAAAAATTTTCCCGTAAAAAGTTTAAGGAAAATTTTTTGAATCAGCGTTGGACGAACGAGATCAAGAAGAATCTTTACAAGAATTTTTACTGTTTCACGTTTCTTTTCCATGTTATATTTTTTTCTTTCTTTTGTCATCGAACAAAAACGTACAGTTATAACGTCCCTCGTTTAACGTTTTGTCGATCGATAAACACCCGTACGGATCGTCCCAACACGTTCTACACAACGTTTTTAACTCCGGAAATTCCATGTCAGGACCGACGTGATTTTCATACAAATGTTTCAGGTTTAAATCTTACACGGGAAATATGATTAATAAATTGGCGTTATCTCTAACCACTTGTTTGGGAATTCTGGTGTGAGACTGACTGCAATAAAAAAACCGTCAGTGTTAAAACGACGGCCTTGAGTGAAGTAACGTTCTATGTTTTTTGTTTGTCTAAAAGAACATCGTCAAAAACCACGAGATTAAGAAACTTGGTGCCCAACTCCTCGGGAGGAATTAAATCATTTTGAGAGTCGTGAAAACTCGCAATCTCCCGCCCTACGGTTCCCTCAATTTCGGAAAATATAGATTGTAAAGCTCGGTATTTCGCTTGACACAGAGTTTTGCTGTACACGTATAATCTGTCGTAATGCAACCATCCCTCGCTACAGATAAAATTAAAGAGTAAGTTCGTCTTTCCGTAGTTTGCCGGTCCTATAATCAGGTATGTGACGTCTGAAGGTAGAAATGGGTGATTTTGGGGTTTCTTGATCGGCACGAATAATAATAATAATCGTAGGAGTTTTACCACTAACTTCCGACAAGGACATACTTTGGCACGGAGCTAAGTTAAACCACGGTTTTTCTATAACGTTTTTGTATGTTTTCCTTTAGTTTTGTGGATGTTGTTGTACACCCACGTTCTGAGACACAGCGGCTTATACGACTCACCGTCTGCCTTTTGACAAAATGGGTAGCAGGTGGAAGCTGGGTGCGAGTAATTTGGGTTACTTAACATCGTCAGAGAAACGGGTTTCTGCTCGTCGGTTTCAATTTCTAATTTTTCGCAGATGTGTCGTTTAAGATTTTTCATCGCGGTTTGAGATTCGGGGATCGACGGAGAAATCCATCCCTTACACCTGGAATCTTTGATCAAAATGGGAGAACCTATTCCTTTTAAATCCTCGAATTCTACGGAAGGAGATAAGACGTACTTTACTAAATTTTTTAAATTTGTCGCATTTTCCGTCTTAACTTCTAGAGAATTTTATTGCAACAGACTCGAAAGATTTTCGTACCAGGTAGAATAAGCCATTTCTTATTCCTTTTGTTTATATATAAAAGAAAAGATTCGTCAAAATGCTGGTTAATAAATTTGGACAGTCTTTGAAACGATTGCAAAGAGATGTGAAAGGGGTTCCGGGTATAGGATTTATATTAAACCTGAACCATGATTACGACATGCAGAATAAGCGACTGACCTAAAGTCGGAGCTGCTACAGAACCCGAAGATGTAATTTATTCCCAATTTACCGAATTAAAAAACGAAGTAAGAAAATTTAAAGCCGATGTAGGATTGAAGAAAGATGCGGATGGACATTTTAACGCTGAAAAGAAACGTATTAAGATCTCGAAACTCCCTCGCAATCTAAGGATGCAGCGACTAAGGATTACGTCGATTCAAAAACTGTATCGGACATGCGAATGAATCGCTTAACTAATCTAGCTGCTGGTGTAGATCCCGAAGATGCGGTGACTTATTCGCAGTTGATAGATGTAAAAAAATTAAAAACTACGTTGGAGGAAAGTGCCGATGGTCAACTCGATGCGAAAGATAGACGAATCAAGGATCTGGCATCTCCCGCACAGTCTAAAGATGTGGCGAGTAAAGAATACGTCGACGCGAAGCTTCTTGTCATAAACGAAGTGGAAACCAAACTCGGTTATGCTCTGAAGGACTGCTCGATGCAAAAAATAAACGAATCAAGGAACTTGCATCCCCCGCACAATCTAAGGATGCCGCGAATAAAGAATACGTCGACGCGAAGCTTCTCGTTGTAAACGAATTAGAAACCAAACTTGACAACCCTTAATTATGGACTCTCGCGAAATATTCGACGCAAAAAATAAACGAATCGGTAACCTCATGAACCCCGAAAAACCTTCAGAAGCTGTTACTAGAGAATTTCTCTTCGAGACTATTATAGAAGGGTACCGCATAGATACACTTCACTTGGCGTTGAACGAGGATGAGGGTGAGCGTTTGGTACTCGATGCACAACAGAGACGAATCAAGAATCTCGCATCACCCCCACAATCTAAAGATGCTGCGAATAAAGAATACGTTGACGCGAAGCTTTTCGGTATAAACGAGTTAGAAATTAAACTTGACAATGCCTTGATCATGGACTCTCGTGACATATTCGACGCAAAAATAAACGAATTACTAACCCTGCGAGCCCCGAAAGCCCTTCGGAAGCTGTTAATAGAGACTATTTCTTCGAGGTTATTAGAGATGCCTACGAAATACATAAACTTCAAACGGCGTTGAACGAGAACGAGGATGGGGTACTCAATGCAAAAAATAGACGAATCAAATTTACGTTCCCTCCAACCGCGGAACACGACGTGGCTGGCTACTAAGAGTTACGTCGATAGTCGAATGGTTACTTTAAACGTAGAAAAAAAACTCCCACCAGACGCGGAGGAATCCAAGAATCATTTTGACAACGTCAGTTTTGTCATGGAAAGATATATAAATCCACGTATTGAGTGTATAGTTACTTTTCGCAGAACTAGTCCTTACCCTAAATGTGTCACGTGTCTCAATAACTATGCTCACCAATACTACTGATCAACATCCGGTTGGTATATCCTGGGAATAAGTATAACAAGTAGCGGAGACCAAATACCTATTTAAAACCCTCCAGATATAAAGATACGGTGTTTAATAACTAGGTTTTTAGATTTATCAAAAAGTGTACCCAAAGACAGAGGATTTCAAGTTTATCTTGATCTTGAGAGACTTTTACAACCATCAACTCTAAGTATAATGGAAATACCGATCATCATGAATGAAGGACACATAATTTATATAATGGCTGATACGGCAAGCACGGAGGATAAAGATTACCAGATAGATATATACCTAACCAATACTCGTTGTATGGCATGGTCAAAGCAGAAACCATATGCCAATCCATACAAGGAACAATGGGGATAACCGAGTTAAAGAGCTAACCGTCTTAAAAAATCTTCGTAATTATATCCCTTGCACGAGAAACTTAGGAAAAATAAACAGAAATGACCGCAAATGTTTGATTAAAATTTTGCACCCTGTCATAGTTGTATTAAACGGGACCCAAATACTCCGAAGTGGATGTTGGTGGCTCCAGGTTGCCGAAACTGTCGAAATAACAGGGTTGTCCAGTAACTGTCGAGTAAGCCACCCAATTACTTCCATTTCATCGTGAAAATTTTCGAGATTAACGATGTCGCAATCGCCACGAGGTTTAGGTTTTAACGGCAGACGATCCTTGCTAAAAGTACCTCTGTATTTAGGAATTTTCAAAACTTTGACTAATCTGTTTAAATCAAGATTCGTTAACGGTTTAGTAAAATCGATCAGACCTTCACTGGCCTTAGAAAGAGCCCTCTGCCACGATTCGCTCTTTTTTTCTTTTTACGTTTCAACCCCGAACCCTCTATCTTCTTGTTATGTCTCACCATTTCTTCCATTACCTTAGCATCATTCTGGCTCTTTTTAACTGCAGCGGCGATACCGGCGGCACCTCCGGCTAGACCACCTACACCGGCTAAGATGGGTCCCAGCAATGCCAACAATGGTAAAAACCGACCTCGTTTCGCGATCTTCACCCCGCTCCAATTTCTTCCGATTTTACTTGTTTTCGGTTTTAGTTTCGCCATTTCTTTTTTTAATAAATCACTTCGACTTTGTCTTTATCTAATTTCAAACTCATTTTTCTATCACCGATCAACAGCGCGTGGCACATCGTGTTAGCGGGAACTGCGGCGTTAAATTTCAACTTTACTTGCACATCGACTATGCCGGACTGAAGTCTTTCCGGTTGCTTGGAACAGTCCAAAACTACTAGAGGATACGTCTTTTTAAACTGCACAGAATCGATACATAAGTCCCCGACATCGTACAAAGCACGTCTAAACTCTTGAGCCATTCTATACAGGATCGAGTATTCTCCAGTAGCATAATTAACGTTCAAGTCCAAGAACGGGTAACGTTCGAAATTTAAAGTTACGTGAGCGTCTTGAAGACTGCAGTGATTAAATACGGCTGGATTTTTAGTTTGCGCATCTTTTCTATCAGTCTGAAGAGCTAGAATGACCCACCTCTGTTTTTCGAAGTTAACCAAATACGAATATTACGAATCTTGTCGGTAGTTACGGGAAGGTAAGTTAAATTTTAAGAGGAAATTATCATCCTATAACCCGGTGGCACTCCCGGATAAAAAGCGTCTATGCTAGGTTGAGTGTCGTCATTCACGTAGGAAGACCCAATTATGTTGGTATGAACGAAAATTGTATTGAGCCCCATTGTATGCACGGATTTTTGACTTTGCTGAGTTTTAGTATAAGTTCCCCGAAGGAACCCTAGAACAGTTCCTAAATTATTATCTCCCAGAAACGAAACGCCGAAGATCGGATTATTTATAACCAAATTAGTTTTTAAAGTATTGTGATTCGATTCTAAAATGATGGCATTTTTTCCGTGACCACTTCCTTCCAAAGTAGACTGTATAAAATTATTCAAGTCCGAAATTTCGTAAGCGCCGGGAACAACTCACACCTCGATCCAATTCGCTTCACCATCGATGGTATACAAAAATTTGTTATTGTCAGCGTGTACGTTGAAAATACTGTAGTACGTATCCAAGGAGACGAGCACCATTTCGTGCTCTTTTTTGGGGTCTAGGTATATGGGCGTTTTTAAATTGCAACTCAGTTCGGCACCTATACCCGTTAAAATTATTGAACTCGAATCCATGCTTCTTTTTTGTTATAATTCTCAAACTATCATTAAAAATAGTTAACTTTTTGTTTTACTTCGAAATTTTCGATCCCAGGGAATGCTAAATAGTACACCCGGTCCTACTGGGTGCTAAATTGTATACATGATCCTAGGGGGTGCTAAATAGTACACCCGGTTGTGGAGGGTGTTAAATAGTATACCTAAATCTAGAGGGTGCTAAATAGTACACCTGGACCTAGAGGGTGCTAAGTAGTCTGGTCAAGCCACTAATAATAATAATAATAATAATAATAATAATAATAATAATAATAATAATAATATTGGTTCGTTGCAAATGCAACCGGAGCGACAGGGACTGGGTGGTCACTGACTTCCGTCCGATGTTAAAACTAAAAAATTATACACTATAAAATTAAACAGTTAAAAGTTTAAAACAAGGACGATGACTCGGCTGCAGAGAAAGGGTTGATGGTATTGGGTTGGGGTTACGAATGCCTTACCACCAAGGTTAGACCTACCAGGGACACAATGGTCCCCGATGGCATCACCATACGTGAGGGACAAGTGCAGGGAAAAGCCGGGTAACGTTGTCAATGTTTCTTTAAAAATAATAAAACAATTAAATGCATGAAACTGGTGTAGTGAAAATTAAAAACTGAAGTGGGAAGTAAGACTAGAGCTATTTACAATTTAAAAAAGATGTCTATAATAATATAATAATAATAAAAACTGTAGCCACAAGTGTGGCTGTGGCCACATGTGGCTAATATGTGAATGGAGCCTAAAAATGTTCAAAATATACACTAAGGTTCGAAATCAGAAAAAAGAAATGTTCGCTGAAAGTCGCGACGGACCAGTTTTTAAAAAAAATAACGAAGCCATCCAATCAATTCAACAATGCTGTGACAACCAATTTCTCATCCTTAAAAAAACGTGTGAAACATACATTAAGGTTCTAATGTGTAAAAGAAAAGCTTCTACTCGCTGCAGCAACCAGTTTAAAGAAAAATATCGCACTTTTTAGGCCTAAGAAATGCAGTCTTACAGCAGTGTTGACAAGATAACATTGCTTTTGACTGACACTTTAATCCAATGCACCCTGCCGCTGGTTAAACAGCAGGTTCTGATCAATTACTTTTTAAATAACTTTAGATACATAAAATAGTCAAGTAGTTGTACTTACCAAAAAACGTGAGAAACTTGCAAATAACAGACGAACAACCATCTGTTAGCTTTGCAGCAGTCGTGACTAATTTCGCACAGCTGCTACATGGTTCACGCGTCAGCCTACTCACATTCACCTCGTATGACTGAAGCGGGAAGTAAAAAAATTATTGTCCTTGATTACTGCCAATTCTATTTAGCTCTCTCCCTGTAAAGAATATTCATTCGAAAGCATGCATGTAAAAAATGTGAAAGCTCATTTAGCATGCACCATGATCATCATTAGAGCCACATCCACCGAAAGTGAGGTCATGGGGAGGGGTCCTTCAAATTGCTGAAAACGAAAAAAGTAGCAAAAGGCACCATCCTCCAGATTGATGAAAACTAAAAAAAAGTGGGGGTCCCTCCAAATTGTCGAAAAAAAAAGTAGCAAAAGAAACCATCCTTCAGATTGAGAACGAAAAAATAGGAAGCAGAAGGCATTTTTCCACCCGCTCCAGATAGATGAAAACGAAAAAAAGTAGCAAAAGACACTTTTTCACTATCCTCCAGATCGATGAAAACCGGAATTGACGTCTCCACTTTGATCACATGACTGGAAGTGACGTCATTAGGCTCACGTCATAAGTGAGGTAGCAAAAGAAGCAAAAAAGTAGCAAAAGGCACTTTCCCACCATCCTCCAGATTGATGAAAACTAAAAAAGTGGGAGTCCCAGGGAAAAAAAAGTAGCAAAAGACACTTTTCCACCATCTAGATCAATGAAAACCAGAACACCCACTTTTCATCACCGTCACGTCCTTACCCTCCACTTTGAGCACGTGACCGGAAGTGGGGGTAATGACGTCACTTCAGGTTGTGGGTGGAGGGGTGGATGGATGTACAACTCAATCGTATTCTTACTCTACTAACGTTAATTCAAACAAATAAGTTTTAATGCATCTCCTGGTTTATGCTTGTTTTATCGGCACTGGACCGCAACCATTAGTGAGATTCTTGCTCTTAATTGACGTTTTAGGAATCTTTTTGATGGAGAAATTTGTGTTGTTGAATGTGGGATATAAGCTTGAAAACTTTACAGCATTTGTGTGCAGTAAACTGATGCTTTGTATTTGTATTGATTTAAATTATTTTAGCAATAACTCGTAAAATGTTGGCCATTGAGTGTTAGAATGACGTTGAAGTTATCTAAAATTAATTTGGATCAACTATTCCCCTGAAAGTTTTAATACTGAAGACCGCCCGAAGTGTGGTAAATGTATTGTTTTATTGCTTATTTCACAATTAAGTAGGTAAAGCAAATTTTAATGCCAGTTATTAAAAGGTCTAAATGCTCCTTTTGTGCTAGTAATTGAATGTGACCTAGCTGGTTGCACAAAAACTGTCTGGGCCTGTTTGAAGTGTGTAATGCTTACTGTGTGGTTCAAACTTTGCTGGGAGTAAGCAAGAAGTGCTTTTAACTTATTAAATTATAAATACATTAAAGCTAAAGCCTAGTTTAACGTTACAAAAAACCACTTGAGTGTGGTTTACTCATTTAGTTTACTTGTAATAAACCCAGCTTTTTGTTTTTTGCCTATGAGCAACAAAGGTAAGGTTCAGGGGAAGTTTAAAGATTGTTTAGATACTCTTGTTGAACCTTAATTAGGTAAAAAGGAGAACGCTGAAGATGCTATTTCCATCATTCCTCTTACTACTTTATCACATTAGAAAGTCGAAGAGTGTGACAGAAATGTAGAAACACGGTCGGGGGGGGGGGGATTGAGGCTTAATGGCGCGTCGACTACTTGGTCATTAGTGCCACCCTCAGTCACACTGCCACTGCACCACACATTACAGAGATGTTATTCAAACCCCTATTCTAAATCTTGTCATACATCTATACCTCCTGCAAAAATTGAAAAACACCGGACAGGAGGACAGACTTATCGCCCAACTGACGCGCAATGTCATGCGGAAGATGAAACCAACGACGAACACCATCAAGATGGCGACAACACGGTCGGTGTACTTTGAAAGAGTGGAGTTGAATTTTGCTGCATATAGTGTCCCTACGGACAAACAAGTAGCAATTCTATTAACCAGTGTAGGTGGTAAGACCTACAGGTTACTCCGTAATTTGTGTGTACCTAATGCACCTAAAACTAGACTTGTTAATCTTTTCACAGATTCGGTATAGGAAAGTCTATTTGGACGAGTTGAGATTTAACTCGGTGGTAAGCCCAGACTATTTGTTGAAAACGAGAGTCATTCCACTTTCAATCGTGACATTGAGGTATTTATTAGCTGAGCATAAAATAACCGCTCCACCCACACCATGCTCTCGTCTTTAAAAAGCCACTCCCTCATACAAATAGTTAGGCTTTGGGAACAGGTTATCTGATGGCAAGGTCTTTAATTTAGCAAGAGTGTTTTTTTTTAAAGACGTGAGCATAGTGTGGGTGAATCAATTGCGGGCTATATTATGATTGCTAACTGCTAACTTTACACTGTAATTACGGGACCTACAATAGCACAAAGTTACAAACTATACTTTGAAAAGAGATTTGTTGCAGGGATCCGCAGCCTAGATTTTAAGCAGATTTGGACCCATCTAAAGTTACTTTCATTCGACCTGCACCTTTGCTCTCGCCCAAGAAATAGCTGAGAAAAATGTCTCTTTTTCAAGGGAGCTCTACTCATGCATTGCAACGTAAAAGTCCTAGTAAATTTAAGCAATGCCAAAATGACATTACGTGCTATTGTTGTGGAAAGCAAATCCTCCTGAAAGCTGTCTGCAGGTTCAAAAGACATAAATGCTCACACTGCGGGTTAGGGGGACATTACTAGGTCTGTAGTAAACCTAGTAAAGACATTGCGGCATCTAAACTTCATAAACCTAAAACGGAATAGACAGCTGCTAAAAAGATAAATCATAGATATTAGTGAAATAAAGCAAATATGGTTGAAGAGTCATCAAATTCTGACTCAAACCTCACTAGTTATAGTGAAGAATTTTGGCCTGATTCTGAGATATACTCACTCACTGCAAATTAACACAGTAACAAGCAGATAGTTCATTGTAAGATAAACGGCCATGAGCTTCGACTTCACGTTGATTCTGGTTCAGATACGACATTGTTGCCTGCAAGTTGGTGTTATACCAGACTAAGATTACACTAAATTCATGGGTTGTTTGCCGCCGTAAAATCTCAAAGAACGGTGAAATTAACCGTGACTTATATCAACCAATAAGAAAGTTTAAATAAGCCTTAATTAGTCCTGGTGATCTGCCAGCATTGCTTGTCGCAGCTGAATGTCTAAATTAAAGCGGGACATTTATAAATTGTATGCTGTGTATATCAATGATTTAGGAGCTATAGAAAGTTTAGGGGGCGTCGGATGAACGTCTTACTGGAAAATCGTCTAATGGGATAATTGTCTAAAATCTGCCTAAATACAAAATATGGAAAAGCATTTAAACGGAATATCGTATAATGGATAAACGTCTAACTGCGGTTTCTGATGTTACATGTAAAGCTGCAGCGAGCGCAGTAGCGCGAGCGAGGCAGGGATATTAGACGATTTTCCATTACATGAATTTCCAGTTAGACGCTTTTCCATTATACGAATTTCCTGTTAGATGATATTCTGTTATACTGTTTTCCATTATACGTTCTTCCAATTATGCGATTTTCCAGTTAGACGATTATCCCTCGCCCCAAAGTTAAGAAGTTTAGAGGTGTTTTTCAATTTTTGCAGGAGGTACAGATGTATGACAAGATTTAGATTAGGGGTTTGAATAACGTCTCTGTAATGTGTGGTGCAGTGGCAACCCGGACCACTGCACTGTGACCGAGGTTGGCGCTAATGACCAAGTTGTCGACGCGCCATTAAGCCTCAATTCCCCCCCCCCACTGCACTGTGATTGAGGTTGGCGCTAATGACCAAGTTGTCGACGCGCCATTAAGCCTCAATCCCCCCCCCCCCC
>JAHWFP010192982.1:34565-57631 GCA_023313725.1 Lithobius niger
ATACCAAAAAGTCGTTTTTTTTTAATAGCTTCCCTCCTAATTGCAAATTTGTGGCAGCGATACTCCTAGTGGGTATCTCCATTCTCCAGCTAGATTCATACCGAGTTTGACGTGTCTACGTTATTGGTTGGGGGGGGGGGAGATGAGGCTTAATGGCGCGTCGACAGCTTGGTTTGGGTTTGGCACACTTGAACGCTACAGGTAGCACAGGGCATCAAAAGTCGGCCTTTTCCAAACAGATATAGAGCTTTGAAACTTTAATGGTGCTAAGATATTCGTCTCCAGCTGGGTGCATACCAGATTTGAAGTGTATAGGACGATTGTTTTGACATTAACGAAATTGAACGTCTATTGAGTCATGGGCGGCGATCATGAGCACGAATTTTCGCCAGTTGTGTGCCATAGTTGTCAGGACCAAAGATGGTGTTCCGTGCAACGGGGATATGAGTATGTACGCCACACCATTAACAACATTGAAAGTGTTCATTTTTAATATGTTTTGTTTCTGTGTGTGACGAATACTCAGGAGTGTCATGGAAGGGGTGTGGAATAAGGCAGGTATAAACTTGTAGCTGCTTTCAACTATCTTGTCATGACTATACAGATTGATAAGAAATTGCATTTAAAATATTAATGAATCCGTTATTCACGTTACTATGCTTCTGTGAGCGAAAACAAAATCAACAAAAGCTAAAGCAGGAACAAGATCCCACCTCGATTGTGCCAGAAAAATGACGAAAAATGTTTCTTGAAGGTAAGACGTTTTTACATAACATAGTTGTACACAGTTCAAGCCTTTCTTAAGTATCGCAAAATAATTTTTCAGAAGTATAGTCAATAAATGGTGAGGAATTGCAGGAGTGTTATATCAGTGATCAAAACCACCACCTTAGGTCTGTAAAATTGTCAGGTTTCCATGTAAGTAAGCTAGAAAGGTGCATAGAATCAATAATGCACTGTTAATCTCCCTACCCTCACAAAAAACGAAACCCTGTGTTAAGTTGATCCAGCATTTGACAAGTTATGCTCTTTGGAAACACGGACATAACTAGACAGCATCATTCAATCCTTATCCACTATGAATAAATAAATCAGCTTTGGTAAAGGAAAATTAGTTGCATGCAAATGGCAGGCAACTGATTTGTATTCGGGTTATTGCCAACTTGCTGTTCCATGGCTGTGCATTGTACAACTTTCGAATGTGTCAGTTAATGTCTTCAATAGAATCGATGGAATAAAATTGAAGTTTGATATATCCCCTTCAAACAGAACAAAATATTATAATATTAGTTTTGTGCGGTTTTGTGGGTCATGTTGGTCAATGATTTGCTCCTGTTTTTTTTTATAAGAGTGGAAATCCATTCCGTTTTTGGTAACTGAGTCTGCTTGGCTATCCATTCAGAAATTCCTTTCTTAGCTTCATACTGAAACACAACAGATTAATTTGTTTGCTGTCGTGTGTTGATTGACGAACTGTATATTCATGAATTTCATTATTGTCAGTGGAATTATTTTTCTGCAAAGTGTCAAAAGAACAGTCTTCTAAATAAAAAGAAGTATATTAAGCCACATTAGCACTAGGAAGCTTTTATTAAGCAGGGTCTAAAAGCAAATTTGTGACATGGTGGTCTGGTACATATTGTTTTTTTTTTGCAACCCAACTGCTCTGCGGCACCATCTTCCCAGTGACAACCATAGAAATTTCACCGACGTAATGAAATGCAAGGATGTACTTCATTTTAACCTAACACATGGCTTGTATTTACATTGCAATATTTTGATTACATTTTCAACACCATATTCGGGGCCCTTAAGCAGCTCCTTCTCCTAATCTCCGAAGTTGCAATATGCACTTTAGACCTACCAGATGTACCTGAAACTTTTCTAAATTTCACTTTAGAAAAATGATTCCTAGTTCCCAGTAGCTTCGTACACACTAAACATACTGTGCACTTTTTTCAGCTGTTATGAAGAAAGTTGCACTAAATATGGCATCTGCAATTGAAAATAATGAATCTTTGTATTCAGATAACTGTACACTGTGTACAACTTCAGTGTGAGGTTTATAATTACGACATGGGGTTCGACTACTTCAAACCATTCAATAAATTACACCTTCGTGGCCGACTATTTGCTATGCCACGCGGGAGGCTCCATGCATGCTCCTGTGAGCAGTGTGCACAATGGCGTACGGAGCTAGCATTGAAAAGACAAGCACAACCGTTTAAAAATACAAGTTGGCTGCTTACTATAGCTAATATCACATTCGCCCCTGTTTAAAATAATGTGTAAAAGGTTATTGAACTATACTGTAATTTTCTTTACTGTGTAAACCTAATCCTAGCCTCGCCTTTTAAACTTAAAATGGCACAATTTATCTACTATAGGCGAGTCAAGGTCGCACCAACTGTCATTAGAAATTTGTTCCGTTAGCCTATTTAATATTTTTTTTAAATATTGTAAATAATTCGATCACATTCGTTCCAAGAGAATATGATATTAAACAACCTGTATCTTAAGGGGAAAAAACGTGATGCTGCAGATCATAATGATGGCTTTGGCGTTTATTCCTAAAGTTTTTGTTGCAGAGATTGTTATTGACAACACCTGTTCGGCAGCCTAGCTGATGACATCATCCCCACGTGGTCTAAGAGCACCTTAAGCATGGATTTTCACGCGAACTGCAAATCTGAAACATGTGGCCTTCATCCGCCTAGATGAGTGAAGCGTTGGTGCCAATTTTACTGTATACCAGTATAATCGAGATTTCTTAATGCAATCAATATTGTCTTCTTTGGAATAGTTAGTTTAAAATTTTAAGTTTGTGCTCTTAGGGATTGGATTACGCTATAGCCTACGGTTTTTGTCGTAATCTAACTTGTGTAGGAGGACAGACTGCAAATAAGGTAGAGCATTTTATTTTTTTTGACTGACGGATGCAACACATCAAGCCACATCTCTCCCCCCGCCCCTCCTCCACCCCGCCCTGGTGCATCTATGAATTTTTAGTTGGTGGTAGGCGGGTAGCTAAATTTTGAAAATTAAGTGTTACTATTTTTGCTATTAAGTCTACGATTTTTTTAATTGGCGGGCGGGCGTTGGGGGAGGCGGACAAATACTCATCACGTGGCTGTTTTAAACTTCATCTTCGTAAATAGTGTTCATGTAAGCTTTTCATGTCTCCAGATTATGCAAATTTATTTTAGACCTACCGTATGTATGTAGTTGGTAATAAATAATTCAAGAGGTCGACCTCTAAAAGGAAGTTGGGGTGGATTGGCCCATAGCCCTCTTCCTCCCCCCCTCCCCCAGTACATCCGTCACTGGGACTAGCCAGGGTCTGGGTGGCCAGGAAGCAGTCGCCACCGAGGCAGTAGCTGGATGGCGAATTTTTTTTATTAATAGTTTTCACCTTGAAACTTACAAAAAAACAGGTTTGTTATGCATAAAACTCGTTATTCACAGAATTAAAAAAGCCACAAAATATCTTTAACATTCCCATTTCTGTGTGTTTTACTTTTTATAACTACATCCTTGAAAGCCCTTGAATTTATTTTCCGTGTCGTAATTTAAAATATTGCCCTAGCTTTTATTTTAAAAACATAGAACTTACAATTTGTTTTAAATAACTTGAACATTTGTCGTAAAGTGTTGCCGAGATTAAAACATTTTGTTGTTCAATCAATTGTGGTTCACTCATGCATGGTTGATGCTATGTAACACGAAAGAAAAGAAAAAAAAACTGCGTAAAAAAGCCGACGAGGAAAGAACCACAGGGAAAAAGCCAAATCAAAATGCTTTTCCTGGTCAAATTCATTACCTTGCCTGTGAATTCGTGCCAAGGTAACTAACCTAACCTATAACTAACTACAAGGGAAAATAAACACAAAACCATTTTCCCCTCCAGTCTTTTACCGTAAACGATTAAATTAGTTTATGGCTCTTACTTGGTTCAAGTTGATTAATAAAGGTTTCAGGGAAAATTGCATTGGTCTGGGAAAAGTCCTTAAAAATTATATTGATTTTGCAAAAAAGTCCTTGAATGTCCTTGAATTTGTGTGTGTGTGTGTGATTTTGTGCGAAACCTTAAGACACAATTCACCATGACTAATATAAGTTTGTGTACTGTTGCTGCTTGCCTGCAAAGAGTTGATGAAATTCTAGTTTTGTTTTAGAAAGACTTGTTGATTTTTTGCATTAAATGAGAAGGATGTTTAAATCACCATGGTTAACAGAAAGAAAAAAATGCTGCTAGCGAATAAAACTGCCAACGTACACTTAGTTTTCAATTTTGCTAACTAAAATTTTGGAGGGACCCTTAACAAACTTTGTTTTGCTACCTATTTACTTAGCATTTTGCGTTGACTAAGACAATTATAGGCGACCAGAAAAAAAAACCCTGCTAATAAAATCGCTAACTAAATACCTAATTTTTTCCAACTGTGCACAATTTTCAAAATTTAATTTATAGCCTATCACAAATTCAAACAACGAAAACTAGGCAGGAATCCTATATAGACAACACGGCTCTAGCTTTATATCGAAATCACATTGCTGGAGCTCTTATTTCCATAACTGCTTCAAAAACGGATCTCTGTCGGTAAGCCTCAAAAACCTCTATGTCCTCGCCTCAACTGACAAAAAAAATTTCCTACTTTGGGCAAAGCCTACGCTAGGGACTATTCAGTTTTAGGTTACTTAGAAAGTTGATAGGGGGGGGGAATGAGGCTTAATGGTGCGTCGACAGCTTGGTCATTAGCGCCAACCTCAGTCACAGTGCAGTGGTCGGGTTGCCACTGCACCACACATTACAGAGATATTATTCAAACCCCTACCTAAATCTTGTCTTGTCTTGTCTTGTCTTGTCTTGTCTTGTCTTGTGTAAGTTGATAGGAGTGGTGGAAAGTCGAGAGTTATTATAACTTATGTCGCAATGTTTCAAGACTGTATACAAAACAAATATCTTAAAACTTTCCGTACTTCTTAGTATTATAAATAAAATATATAAATAATAAAATTTATTGCTATAGCAAGGGGTCTGGCAAGGACTGGGAGTCACTCACAGCCAGCCAAAATTACATGTAAATACATTGATCATAATAAGGCCAAGGAATGATGATGGTATGAGGTTTGGGGACACGAATGCCTTACCACCAAGGTTAGACCTGCCAGGGACTCAAGGCCCCCAATGGCATCGCCAAACGTGCAGGACATGGGAAGGGTGTGAACAGTGTTAGAAGGCCTTAAATTGATGCTGTACAATAAAAAGTATAAACAGTGCTAAAAATTGTTTTTAGTCATCACTTAAAAAAATTAATTAAAAAAAAAATATATATATATATATATATATATATATATATATATATATATTTAAAAAAAGGCCAACCCAAGAGGCTCTATGCCAGGTGCGAGGGAAAAGGTGGGGGTTTGCTGGTGAGAAAAAAAAACCATTAGGTGTCCGGGAGTAAAGGACGTTTCAAAAAAACGTGAAGCGGTTCCTCATCAAGCAACCTACGAAAGGTCGAAACAGACAGTGCAGACACGGTCTTTACACTGAGTGCGATCCAAATAGAAATCACGCGAACCGAGAAGAAATGCCGGTGACAGTCAAGGTTTTGCAGAGATTTTCGTTGGAAACTATGTTATGGCCGTCGTCTAGGGTCTTACTCGCCTGATTTCTCGCTTGGATTTGGGGGCGAGGAGGGGTCCGCAGGAAAAATCACAGGTTGGCATAGGTCAGGCTTTTTAAGCTTGGGTTAGGATTAGGCTTGCCGTATCAAGGAACTGAGTTGACGCTAGAGACTCGTTAATCTTAACAATAACAATAATTTAATGACCAGCATTGCACATACAATTGCACCTCCAATTAGACAATGATTAAAAGCTACTTTTCAGCATCAAGGGACGTTAGTGACCAGCACTAAATAAGTTAACAGGATTAACGAGAATGACCAACATTTGTTAAAAAACGTGGGCTCGAGATTACAATTTCTACAATTTTTGACTTCGGAAACAATCCAACTCACTACCACAAGTTCGACAAACCTAAGTGACAATGCGTTTGCTAAACTGTTCATTGCCGCAAGTTACATGAACGTTCGTCACAATTCATTTGGCGAGGTACGGTTGAAAGTCATGAAGGTTATTCATTAACGAGTTGCCAGTCTATTGACGGAAGGTTCGAAGCAAACACCACCCAATATTGCATTACACTTGTACCGGCTCGGCCACACCCAATAGAATAAAAGTTCAACACATTACCTTCAGAATGGGGTTAACGGCATGACATCTCGTAGGAAAGCTTCGAGCATGGTTTGCAAGGATGATGGACATTCAGCATACAAGGGATGGACGTTATTTTTCATTAATAACGTGGGGGAACAAGCCACGACAAATAGGCGTGTCGGCTCACATCATTTCACGGCGACAACCATAACGGAACCCACGTTTTCAAAGTCATGGTCAGCAGGAAAACAACAAGCAGCGCCTATCATACAGGAGACGAGTAGCTTATTATGAGAGTAATAAACCGAATCTCCATTCAACAATTAAAATAACGATTAGTTGTTATGCTACCGCTCGCAAACATTATTCGACCACGTAAAGGCGACATCGAGCACTCACGAAGAACCCAACGAGTGTCTATCAAAGCTGAACTCCAAGTCTCCTTCTTTCACGCGCACGTACGCCACTTGTTAGCAGCACATGACTACAAGCACAATAATTTAAAAAATGACGATGTGTAACATAAAATTAAAAAGTAAAGGTGAGATAAATATAGTGACGTGTAAAATATTAAAAATAAGTATGGAGTAACAAACCAAATACGTGAATAAATTAAACAACTTTGACAACAAGAAACTCATAGAACAAAGCCATCTGTGATCAAAGCGACTGAGAGCAGCTCCCAGGGGCCGACGAACATCGTTTTCAGTGCGAATCAGGGGATGATCGATCACCAGATACACCGAAAGGCACGACAGAAGCCCCTCCCCCTCACCGAAGCAAAAGGTGTCCTCACCTTTGTGAGTAAGTGGTTGAGCAAAACCCAACCACGGCAAGGGAGTCAGAGCGATGCAGATGACAGCAACACAAAGGAAAAGAAGAGTGTCAAGATAAGTCAAACATGCGAAAGAACAGGAGTTTAGTAACCGAGCACACTACCATTGCTACGTCCACCACAGAACATTCAGTGCAATGAAAGTCATGTTTACAGATAAAGAAATCCCAAACAATGCTCTCTCGAAACAATAGTTATATCACCCCCAAAACAAACACGTAACGCTAAATAAAGCATAGGTGATCAGCTTAGCCCGCAAACCAGCAACTAGTTTTCCAGAAACGCCAAAACGAAGATTGTTTGATGCCACCGGTAAAAACAATACATGTTACACTAAGTTAAATATACAAAACACAACGAAATCCCAAAAGCTGCAAAAGTATAAAAACAACTGTTATTATGCATGACCTGCTAAGAACCATAACGTCCCAATCAGCTACAAAGGGAACAAAGACCACAAATAGACAAAACAAAACAATACCCAGAACAGTTGAAGAAAATGAAATGTATTGGAAGGGATACACTGAACAGCCATCACACCCAAGGATCATATTACTGATCGTTAGAAAGATAGATAGAGAGGGGGAAAAGTTTGGTACCCGGCCTAATGCTTAATGGGGGACAGAAAAGGACTAAGAGGTAGACAAGGAACTACCAACTAGACGATGCCATACCAGCATGGGAACCCGACGTTAACACTATCAAGAAATGCACAGGACTCGACAAGCAATACAGAACATCCACCACATCAAAGTACAAATGAATGGATCTTGATCCTCAACAAAGACTGGGTAAAAAAAAAACATTAAGAAAAAAAACACGAAGAGTAGAAAAAGAAAAAAGAAAATACAATTTGGTAAATCATATAAATAATAAGAAAGAACAGTTCATATTGCATACAGGGCCCAACAAAACTACCACTCTCAGGTGCCATCCATCAGGTGTCCCACCAACTAATCCACCCTCACAACTCATTCGCAATAGTCGAAACAAGCGGTGTGAGACGGTGCTCACGGTGCAAGACAAGCTACGCAAGGGAACAAATTGCAATTCGAGATCGGTTAGTCCTACTGAATCAAAGATGCAGCAAAAAAGGTGACAATCTGATTGACATCCAATCGCCGTGGAAAATCAGTTTGGTATACCCATAAACTCAAAACTGATCTAACGCCCAAGCTTCCACAAAGCAAGGTCAGATTACAGGAATTCACCACAATTCCCAGCCAATGGGCTCCAAATAAATAACCAAACAAAACCAAAGTTAAATCATAATGCAGGGGAACAAGAGCAACACGCAAAAATGCACCATAGAGGAAGAAAAAAAACACAATTTCACAAGCGAGACTAACGAACATAGGGTTTTAGCTGATTGAGGTGATGTGATCCTTTGAGCTTTTTACCTTTCATGGGATCCTCTAGCTTGTACGTGAGTGGAGTCACCTTTTCAGTTACTACATACGGACCGGTCCAACGCGGAGCGAGCTTTGAGGCAAAGGACTTCACTTTATGTGATTTAAAGTGCGCTTTACAAAGCACCTCGGCTCCCACACGAAACTCGAAAGGCTTCCTGGTCTGATCATCAACAGAACGATGAACATCTTGCTGCTCTCTCAAAGCATCACGTGCTAAAGCAATTGCTTGCTGTAGCCTAGTGGACAAATTAACTGCCCATTCTGATGTCTTCTTATCCAACTGGTTGATGAAAGGTGGATCCAGCATTCCTGGGAGACGGAGTTCTTGACCATGGTGTAAGCACGCTGGTGAGAAACCAGTAGAACTGCACACCGCAGAACGTAAACCCATTGCGATTAGCGGAAGATCCTCATCCCACTTCTTCTGTGATGTACCCAGACGAGTCCTGATCAACGATTTGATCGAACCAATTAGCCTCTCCGCGTGGTTACCTTGGGGCGAATAAAATGAAAGAAAGACCAGTTTAATTCCATAAAGCTTAGCCAAAGCACGCTTCACCGAGTTGAGGAAGGACTTCCCATTGTCGCTCAGTAACTTTCTACAGTGGCTGTATCTCGAGAAAACTTGAGAAACGAGGATGTTAGCGACAGTGACAGCCTTAGCGCCTTTCATTGCGAACACTTCTGGAAATTTAGTCAATGTGTCCATGACCACAACCGAGAACTTATTGCCAGTATGACTACGGGGAAAGGGACCAGAAACGTCGATACAATAGACGTCTCCAGGGAGTTGAGGGATGGGAGCAGTACCCAGGGCACCCTTCTTACCCATGTGATCCTCTTTACACATCTGACACTTAGCACAGCAACGAATGTAGGACGCAACATCTCTTGCCATACCAAACCACGTACAGTAGCGTTGTAGAAATTGCACGATATGCGCGATGCCAAGGTGACCCGTAATCGGACTATTGTGTGCGTATGTGATGAGTTTCGGATGGAATGAGCACACGAAAAACATTATCTCCAACTTTCGAAGGAAAGTAGCGCCCGAGAAGACCATTAACAATGGCAGCACCGTAGGACACCCTCCTAGCCTTATAACCAATAGGAGAAGATGGAAACTTAGTCCCTTCCTCGAGAAAACCAAAAACGAGTTTCAGTACAGGATCATGATGCTGCTCCTTGATCATAGCTTCCTCTTCGCCACTGCCAATGATGCCAGTGGAAGTGAGCAACAAATGCCGAGACATACAATCTGCGACAACATTTGAAGCACCATACCTGTATTTGATGTCGAAGTCAAAGCACACGAGTCGAAAAGCCCATCGAGAAAGACGACCAGTTGGATCTCGAACTGTCCGCAACCACTCCAGAGATTTGTGATCAGTAATGACCAAAAACTTGTTGCTTTCAACGTAAGGCCGAAACAACTCAATGAACCATAGGATTGCAAGTGCCTCTCGTTCCACGACAGAAAAACGCTTCTCATTTTCGTGGAGAACACGGCTAGCGTAGCACACTACCCCAGGACCACCATCGCCATCCTGAAGAAGGACTGCCCTAAGGCCAAAACTGCTAGAGTCACAGCAGATGGTGAAAGGCTTGGAGAAGTCAGGCTGCGCTAGGACTGGTGCAGACACTAGCTTCTGCTTCAAAACCAGGAATGCAATATCACTATCCTGAGACCACTTCCACTTCTGTGTCGACTTCAGAATCTGAAGCAAAGGAGGAGCATGTAAAAAGTAACCTTCTACATACCTCCTGAAAAACCTGTCATCCCAAGAAATGACCGGAGTTCTTTCAACTTCGTTGGACACTTGAGATTGCTGATACCTTCAATCTTGGCCGGGTCAAACAAAATACCATCAGCGGACAAGATGAAACCCAGGATCCTCGCTTCCTTCCTACACAAGAAGAACTTCTTCACGTTGACAATTAAGTTAGCGAACTTGAGCCTTCCCAAGACAAAGTCTAGCTCGTCGAGATGTTCCTGGAGGTTTCTGCTTACCATGACCAAATCATCTTGATATTGAAAAAGACCCAAGAACTTGATCAAACACGAGCTCATCTATCATTCGCTGGAAAACCTTCGAAGCATTCCGAAGGCTAAACATCATATAGCGAGGCTCATAATGAGCTCCTGGTATGCTGAAAGCTGCATGACGACTAGAAGAAGCAACCATGGGAATCTGGTGGTAAGCAGAACGTAAGTCTATTGTCGTGATGTACTTTGGCATGCCCAGTTGGGCGAGGATTAGGTCTATGGAAGGAAGTGGGTAAGTATCAGGGACGGAGGCGGCGTTGACGGCACGAAAATTCACCAACAGACGAGGCTCACCATTTGGTTTATACTTGATGAAGCACGGACTCGAGCACGGACGGTTAGAAGCGACGATTCTTCCTTCAGCCAACAACTTCTCAATCTCCTTGTGTAAAATCTTCAGCTTGGTTGGATTTGTTGGAAAAGGTCGAATGTAGATAGGATGGTTGTGCACAGTCTCAATATGCATCATCGCCGTAGTGCAGCTCCCAGGTTCGTCACGGAACACATTTTGATGCTTCATGAAAACCTAAGTCATACGGAACTTCTCATCGACAGACAAAAAGACTTGTCAATAATAGGTTGCCATCTTACCCTATTTTCCACCAGACAAGCAACAGGAGTATCAACCAGACTTTCCAAGCACTTGTACTTCAAACGAGGCAAGTCCGAGTACCACCAAGTACTTTCACCAAAGTCCACGATAACCTTAGCACGCATAAGTAGATCAGAGCCCAGAATAAACCTACCAGGCAGTTTCTTGCAGACGACAAAGCCATGAGTAAAAGATTTCCCGGGCAAGTTAAGAACTAAGGATACCCAACCACAGGTAAGGATCTGCTCACCATTAGCAGTATACAAATACAAAGGCAAAGGATTAATGTTAACATTGTTAAGGTTTTGAATAAACTCTTTCGACACCAAGGAGTAGACACTACCAGAATCACAAATGGCTGTAGACACAACGTCTCCAGTAGTTACGGGCACCAATGGCTTCGGACCAACAATCGGCTGAAGATTGCTTCCCAACACGTGGGTCCTGTACTCTTGTGGTTCCACAACCGGACTTACTGTAGTGGATGCGACCCATTTCCCACACTTGGATCAACAGAATTCTGCCTTGGAGGAAGAACAGCGATGCAAAAACGAGAAATGTGGTCCTCTCTCTGGCAACGCCAACACATAATCCTTGGCCTTTGTGACAGAACAGGGTTAACACTAACAGAACCTTTAACACCATTTGGCGACGAGAGATCAGAACTATTCTGACTTGCAGGCACCACCACCGAAGCGCGTGGAGGAACCCTCTGTGTTTGAGCATTAGCGGAACCAAAGTTGATTAAGTTAGGACTAACCTTACTTGAGTTCGATAAAGCGTTAATGCCAACCATACTACCTTCTCTCATAGCAGTCCGCATGTGCCGTTGCATTATAGTCGCGACGTCTGTAAGTTGAGACACACTACTAAACTTTCGAGTGGCTAACATCGCATGAAGTGAGGAAGCTAAGTTAGAATAAAGTAATCTGACCAAATCCCTCTGTGAAATCGGTTCTTCTAAGTGATCATTCCAAGTAATTATCTCGTTACAGAAAATCTCCACAGACTCTGACATCTGGTGCCTGCGCGAAAAAATTTGGTCAATCAAAACACTCTTGCTGGTTTGCGTTCCTAAACTTGGACTTAATAGTACACTTAAAATGCAGCCAATCAACACTCACACCTTCTTCTTCCCACCAACGAGGAGCTTGACCACTTTAGTGCACTGGCCCCCAAGTCCCAGAAAAATATCTGAGGGCATGGACAAAGATTGCATTACTATCTTACACTCTCTAATAAAATCAGCTGCAGCATAATCCTCATCTTAGAATTTGCGCAGAGAAACTCTAGGGGTCCATCCTCTAGGGAGGTCATTAGACTGAGCTCTATAGTTGTTGGTTTTGCCATAAAGCCTTAAATGCCATTAATTCATTATATTCATTTTTTGGAATAGTTAACACATTATCAGAATCACCATCATCATTCGCAGGAGAAGTGACTACATTAGGCCTAAGCACATTGTTACGATAGAAAGTGGAATAGGGGTTACCAGTACTTGAATTGTTACCATTGTTCACCACACTCTGAGACCTATCAACTCCTTCATTATTACCAGGGGGTAAACCAGAAACACCTGTAGGAATGTTATTATTACAAGTAGTATTGTTAAAGTTACCAGTTGAACCGATGTTTACAGCTCTCTGAGGCCCATCTACCCTTATGTTATTACCAGGAGGCAGGCCAAAAACACCGGTAGGAATGTCATTGTTACAAGCAGCATTGTTAGAGTTACTAGTGAAATCATTGTTGTCACAGGCACTGCTCAACTCACTTAACCTTGCCAAGGTCGAGGTCAATGCTGAACCACGAACAGATCCACCATACTGTGAATCAAAATTTTCCCAGTCGTAATTAGGAAAACAAGTCGAGACCTGAGACCTCCGAGTGCCGCTGGTGAAATTCCCATTGCTAAATCTAGGCCAACCAAGAAAAGCTTCAGTGTCGTCAATTATCCCCTGATCCAGAGTAGAAGAATCAACCACCGAAATTCGCTGTCCCGGAAGAGAGCTGCCACCAGTCGCCATGGTCAGAAGTGACCGAGAACAAAGAATGAACAAATATTAGCAAAAAGTCAACAAACACTATCCCTAAAAAAAATAGGGAAATAATTAACACTCCAATTTTAAACATGCAAACTACAAATCCAATAGCACACGAAATCACAGAAACCAGACACTGTTCCTACCCAGTAACCATTAGCTATAGGCTACCAATCCCAGTAAAAATTTTTGTATACAATCAGAGGAAGAAACAAAATTAAAATATGTAACAAGTTACAAAACTAAAGTTAACAAAGAAGGTAGAGCAGTAGCAAGCTAAGGGGATTTAAACTAAAGTAGCAAAATATTAAGGGTAAGTATACCTCGTGCCAACAGGGACAACATGATTAACTAGAAGGCTTATCATCACACTTAGCATACAATCCAGCAAATTAATCCTCAAAAAACTGGGTACTCCCTAACATAAATATAGAAACCACACTCAATGGCTGGAACGAGAAAAAAAAATAACGGCAGCACTACTCCTACACAACACAATATTCGCTAACAATAAACACCAAAAAACAACAATGAGCATCTACAATTCAACTCAAATCGACCACACACCGTGCTCAAATTACACCAACTCACGCACAAAAACACGGCAAGTAAACCAACATGAGTGAAAAAGACAAAAGACCCTAATTATGTAGGAGATTTTCGTTGGAAACTATGTTATGGCCGTCGTCTAGGGTCTTACTCGCATGATTTCTCGCTTGGATTGGGGGGGGGGAGGAGAAGTCCACAGGACAAATCGCAGGTTGTTATAGGTTAGGCTATTTAAGCTTGGGTTGGGATTAGGCTTGCCGTATCAAGGAACTGAGTTGACGCAAGAGACTCGTTATTCTTAACAATAACAATAAATTAATGATAAGCATTGCACATACAATTGCACACGGAGGGCACCTCCAATTAGACAATGAGTAAAAGCTACTTTTCAGCATCAAGGGACGTTAGTGACCAGCACTAAATAAGTTTACAGGATTAACGAGGATGACCAACATTTGTTAAAAAGCGTGGGCTCGAGATTACAATTTCTACAATTTTTGACTTCGGAAACAATCCCACTCACTACCACAAGTTCGACAAACCTACGTGACCATGCGTTTGATAAACTGTTCATTGCCGCAAGTTACATGAACGTTCGTCACAATTCATTTGGCCAGTTATGGTTGAAAGTCATGAAGGTTATTCATTAACGAGTTGCCAGTCTATTGACGGAAGGTTCGAGGCAAACACCACCCAATATCGCATTACACTTGAACCGGCTCGGCCACACCCAATAGAATAAAAATTCAACACATTACCTTCAGAATGGGGTTAACGACATGACATCTCG
Organism: Lithobius niger; assembly: GCA_023313725.1. Lineage (NCBI taxonomy): Eukaryota > Metazoa > Arthropoda > Chilopoda > Lithobiomorpha > Lithobiidae > Lithobius > Lithobius niger. The sequence continues at coordinate 49,058 of JAHWFP010192982.1, forward strand.
TAGGAAAGCTTCGAGCATGGTTGGCAAGGCCGATGGACATTCAGCATAGAAGGGGACGGACGTTATTTTGCATTAATAACATGGGGGAACAAGCCACTGCAAATAGGCGTGTCGGCTCACTTCATTTCACGGCGACAACCATAGCGGAACCCACCTTTTCAAGGTCATGGTCAGCAGGAAAACAACAAGCAGCACTCATCATACAGCAGACGATTAGCTTATTATGAGAGTAATAAACGGAATCTCCATTCAACAATTAAAATAACGATTAGTTGTTATGCTACCGCTCGCAAACATTATTCGACCACGTAAAGGCAACATCGAGCACTCACGAAGAACCCAACGAGTGTCTATCAAAGCTGAACTCCAAGTCTCCTTCTTTCAAGCGCACGTACGCCACATGTTAGCAGCACGTGACTACAAGCACAATAATAAAAAGTGACGATGTGTAACATAAAATTAAATAGTAAAGGCGAGATAAATACAGTGACATGTGTATAATATTAAAAATAAGTATGGAGTAACAAACTAATTACGTGAATAAATTAAACAACTTGACAACAAGAAACTCATAGAACAAAGCCATCTGTGATCAAAGCGACTGAGAGCAGCTCGCAGGGGCCGAAGAACATCGTTTTCAGCGCGAATCAGGGGATGATCGATCACCAGATCCACCGAAAGGCACGACAGAAGCCCCCCTCGCTGAAGCAAAAGGTGTCCTCACCTTTGTGAGTGTGGTTGAGCAAAACCCAACCACGGCAAGGGAGTCAGAGCGATGCAGAAAGGAAAAGAAGAATGTCATGATAAGTCAAACATGCGAAAGAACAGGAGTTTAGTAACCGAGCACACTACCATTGCTACGTCCACCACAGGACATTCAGTGCAATGAAAGTCACGGTAAAAGATAAAGAAATCCTAAACACTTCTCTCACGTAAAATAGTTTATATCACCCCAAAACAAACACGTAACGCAAAATAAAGTGTATGGGATCAGCTTAGACCGCAAACCAGCAGCTTTGACTTTGACAACAAGAAACTCATAGAACAAGGCCGCCTGCGACCAAAGCGACTGAGAGCAGCTCCCAGGGGCCGACGAACGTCGTTTTCAGCGCGAATCAGGGGATGATTGATCACCAGATCCACCAAAAGGCACGACAGTTTGATGCTGGTAAGGCCAACTTCCAGTCGTGACCGTGTGTACAACTAAGGCGTTGTGTAGGATCGAAAAGGTCGATGCCGATTAAATTATGAAGTATCTTGTATGTAAGTACGAGGTCGGCTTTTATACGTCGCAGTTCAAGCAACTCCAGATCCAACCTAACAAGTCTTTCGCTTTAAACAATTTCCCGGAATCCAGGAAGATATTTAGTATAACGGCGCTGGACTATCTCCGAGAGGTCAATATCTCTTGCCAGGTAGGGGGACCATACAGGTGTTGCATATTCCAAGATAGGATGCACAAACACCCTGAACGCCCAAATCCTGGTGGCAACACACCCAGATAAAAAACACCTATTTAAAATCATGGAGCGGCAGAATGCCGCCGTGGCGACTTTCTGGCAGTGTACGGATGGTTTTAAATTTGTGGTGAACCAAATTCCTAGGTTCCTAAACTCTTCAGTTTGGAGTAAGGTATAGTAGCCTGTAGTAGATAAATATGTTTAACCTTCATCGCAAAAAAAAATTCGGACTTTTCGGTCATGCTAATAATCGGCAAAGCGAGCGATCGGAGCGAGGTCGAATAAGCTACTTAACTGAATTTGTATGGTGTATTGCTTCGTGTGTGTGCTTTTTTACGCTTTCTTGAATACGACAAAAAGGCGATGTAGTTGAAATTTCGTGACAAGTGAGTTTTGGTGCATGAAATTCAAGAGTTCGAAGATGAAATTCCTACCTCAAATATTTTCAGAGGTTTTTAGCTTTTTTTGTTGGAGAACGAAGCCGATTTTTAGTAACAGCAGTATTATAGGGAGCCCGGGCATTACATGAACAACACAAAGAAAGCCATTTGCCCTATATTATACCATATAATCAAAGTTCTTTTAGTGTGAAGAATGCAGAAATTAACCACAAATAAATAAAAACAAAACTATTCCTGCCAATTTCGTGCAGTTTGAAACAACCCGGTCGCTTCCTTTATCATTTCTGCAGCAAATCCACACATGATTGCACTCGTAAAGACTGTTGTTAAATTCGTTGGTTGCTTTCATGTTCGATTGGTTTGATTTCTTGGAGCTTGCCGTGTTTGCTTGGCTTCATATTCGGAGTAGCTGTGTAATATGGAAAATGAACATACAAAAAATAAAGTAATGTACTACACCACCTCTCGCTCGGCTCAATTATAGGTTAATTATATAGGCTAAGTCACCAGAAAGAAAGTGGACTCGCTTTTCACTAGACAAAAAATAAATTAGGAAAAATACGAACTCTTTTAACTCTTGCGTTATTTATTGGCCACCCTTTATATTAAGAGGGCTCCAACAAAGGGGTAATTTTCCACCGTCCATGCCTAACATCGCTACGCCACTGCCTTCATTGTAACAACTTAGGTTATTTCGACAGGTAGCCTAATCAGAGTACTTTAAAGTCGAGCATTACTTACAACTAGGTGAGCTCTACGAAAAATATTTATCTTAACCTCGTAGAATAAAAAACATACTCCCAGCTTTCATCCATGCAGGGTTGCCCCTGCATGGATAAAAGCTGGGTGTTTTTTATTTTTTATTAAAACCATTAGTTATTGGATTTAAATACATTTTTTCAAATGTAGGCTACTTTAAATGTATAAACCAAGTGCAAGAAACAATAAAAACAAAACTTCAGTAGGTTATTTGTTTTATACTGAAATTAGGTTCTGCAGTAGTTCACTAATTGTTGTGGTTGTGTTATTGTTGTGTTATACGGCATTGATTCTACAAAATCATATAAGGAGCTCTGCAGTTCACTGTCTTGTGTAAGTTTATATATCGTTCCCATCTCACTGCTGCATGGTTAGATTGCAACGCTGTAAGCACCTTTAATAAAACTCGTCCTTCGAAGTTTTCTCAGGCGTCCACTGCCCTGATCCTTCTACGATGATCTCCCGGAATGGAGTAAGCGGCTCACCACCTTTCCGTATCCTTCCACCAAGTGTGGAGAATTATTTTTATTTATTTATTATTTAAGGAATACAATGTTATATTTCTTTAAGTTAATCTTTAAACTTCAGCTTACACGTAGTTCTGCTGCTTCTGTATCAGTTTATTTTTTTAATAATTTATTGTCAATGATTTTTATTAAGATTTTAATATCCAAGCATCCAAGCCTAATTGTATCCATGTAGATTAGTAACGATGTACTTTACATAATTCAGCAATTTTTTAGTCAAGCACTGAAATTTGTATACGTAATGCGGTCATGTTGAAATTTGCACGTGATTTTTAATATCAAAGGAAAAATTATTGTGTTTTATATGAAAGTACATTACTAAAGAGAAGTAGTGCGTAAATAACGGTGATAAAATTGAAATCCGACTGTTTTGTATTGCCTAGTAAAACGGAAAATGACAAACTAACGAAAATTTTGTTATAGGGCCTATGTATTTTTATGTCTTCTTTTATGTTCGCGAAATGTTAAAATTCAAAGGCACATTCCAAGAAATAAACTTACCTGAAACAAACTATCTTGACATAATGGTCGCTGACATGGCATTTCATCAGTTATATTTCCCATAAAATGCATTGCAAAGATTAAGTTGTAAAACACAAACAGTAAGTGCATATTAAATTGTATCGACACAATTTGTGTAGATTTGGCTTTAACAGTGTTGCTAACAATTTTGTGCAAAACGAGGCTGAATTTTTACTCGGCCATTAACAATGGAGCACAATTGTTTTGATCACAGATGGTGTGTTTCCAGCGTTCGCGAATGTATCATCAGAAATTATTGAAATTGTTGGAGTTAAAACCTTTCCAAATGTCAGCCTGTAAAAGGAGTCAAACTTAGTGAACTAAAAGCCCAATTTAAAGCATACAGGTTGCATAAACTCTTTTAAAGTATGATTTACTAACTCGTAACTAGTCGTTAAGGTATCAGTTTCCTACTTAGACAGTTTGTTCACAGCTGTGAAACAAGACGTTCAACTCAATAAACCCCGTCGATGTACATCATTTCTCAAACTTTTGTGCTATTAGCATTTAAACACTACCAGATAACACATGTAGTATATGTACAATATTGCATATTATGTATATACGTAAAATCTCGGTTTACACAACTGACACTAACAAATGAGCATAATCACTGAAAGACAATAATTCCAACTTACTGTTAGAATCTACGAGTGGGCCTTTTAAGTGTTTTTTTTCACTCGTAGTGGAAGGAAACGTGGCCTCACAGAGCCAGTTTCCTGCAAACATAATGTGGAGCAAACAATAGAGGTGCTCCACTGTACAACTAATTCATACATAAAGCATGGCATGTCCTCCAGTAGGTGCTGCAGGGTTACATAACTATAACAGTGATTCTGTAATGCTTGGCAGAGACCTCACACAGGTTACTTCACTTGGCGACCAGGATGCTGGTGACGATCTACATTTAAAGTTAGATTTAAATAAAAATTTTTTTGCGAATACCAAACGGTCCACATGTCCGTGTTTTGGATGGGTCGTGAATTGGGGACTAGAAAATTATAATATTAAAGCATAAATTTACTTAAACCAAGATATCACCGTAACATATATTTTTAATTATGAGTGAGGTGAGATCCTCTGTTTCCAGTGCTACTCTGAATGGAATTCTACATGGGCAGCAACAGCTACTGTTCCTCAAGGTAGCAATGTAGTTTTGTGCTACGAATTCTGCAGGGCTGCAGCAAATACGCACCAGACTCCAGGAGGAAACTTCAAGTAGTACGGGTTGGTGGTACCACATTCATGCCTTGTACAGCGTCACTTGTCGAATGAACAATATTTAACGGCAAATGAATACCAGTATCATCCTCAGGCATTGTGGCAGGGGCGTTATAACGGGTATTTTTAGTTTGCGTGGGAAATTTGTTAAGTTACAAGATAGCAATACTTTTGTAAAATGTAAATAGAAATATCGTTAAAACTGTTAGAAGAATGATTAAAAGTGAATTTAAAAAGGGCAACCATGAGTAAATGCGTTAAAATTGTTTTAAATGATAGTGTACTTTAAAATTGGTTAAAACGTTACAATTGCATAAAACGTTTAAAAGGGTTGAAAATGTATTGCGACAAGGTTTCTCAGTTTATTTAAAGAGAAAATGCGAGTTTAAAGTGATTATTAAAAATGTTTATAAGATTGAAAGGATCTAACATCTAGCTGATTTACTGAATAAATCATCCGTATGAGGTATGGGATCGTATTTGAAGTCTAATTGTGAATTAACTGTGCCCGAGTAATCCCTAAAGATACAAACGTCGCCGTTTGGTCTAAACACAAGCACAAAGGCGGTAGCCCAGGCTCAAAAATCCACTTGCTTCAGAACACCCTATAAAGGAAAATGTGAAATAAGCCATCGCAAAAATCATGCACTAGGATAACGGTGTACAGATACCGTTTCATTCAAGTTATGTGACCAGGATTCGAACCGGCAAACCAGTCACTACTATACTACCTTTTCCGATATGGTCACTTTTCCTCTGGCATAAAGATAACTCACGGAACCCGTTATTTAGGTCACAACTCTGACCAAGACTCCATTCGATCAAATGTTCTCAGTTACAGGCAATGGAATGGGAAACAAATCAATTTAATAAATACGGATGCAAACCTATTTACATTGCCTTTTGGACTTACTTGTCAGACTGCCTCAGCAGGGAATCGAACCCGAGACCTTTGAAATCGAGGGCCAAGATCCTACCGCTGAGCCATACTGAAATAAATAAATAATAAATAGACATAAATCCATTGTCTATGATGGAGCTTATTGTTCGAATGGAGTACTAGTTGCAAGTGACCTTAATACAGGGTTCAGTGAGTTATCTTTATGCTAGTAGACAAGTTACCATATCGGTAAAGATGCTATCACATTAATCTGGAGATAAACTGGTTTACCATTTCGAATCCTCTTCATGTCACTTGAATGAAACGTAAGTGCATAAAGGTGGCTTACTGTACTACGTTGTTCTAGTGTATGATTTTTGCTTTTAGCTTATTTCATATTTTGCTTTATATTGTTCATAGAGAATTATGTTATTGTGATTTATTCAGATCACCCTCCCAAACCATTATGTCGATTTCTGCCTCCACCTTCACCTTGACAGCGAGACTTACAAGGGCGGGCTTTACAGTATTTTGGTACCGAGTCTTGTTTCAGTTTAATATTAGTTTTGAAACATTTAAAGGTATCTAACCCAGGTAAAAATGGTTCAAGAAACCTTGCAATTACTTGCTCGTCAGAAACAAAATGAATTTATTCTTCTAAACTTTCTATAGCTCCTAAATCATTGATATACACAGCCTAAAATGGATAAATGTTCCGCTTTAATTTAGACATCCAGCTGCGACAAGCAATGCTGGCAGATCACCAGGACTAATTAAGGCATATGTAAGCTTTCTTATTAGTTGATATAAGTTACGGTTAATTACACTGTTCTTTGAGATTTTACGGCAGTAACTACCCATGAATTTAGTGTAATCATAGTCTGGTATAATACCAACTTGCAGGCAACAATCTCGTATCTGAATCAGAATCAACCTCAAGTCGAAGCTCATGGCCATTTATCTTACAATGAACTATATGCTTGTTACTGTGTTAATTTGCAGTGAGTGAGTTTATCTCAGAATCAGGGCAAAACTCTAAATTATAGCTAGTGAGGTCCGAGTCAGAATTTAATGACTCTTCAACCATATGTGCTTTATTTCACTAATATCTATGATGTATATTTTTAGCAGATGTCTATTCCGTTTTAGATTTATGAAGTTCAGATGCTGCAAAGTCTTTAGTAGGCTTACTACAGACCTAGCCTTAATGTCCCCCTAACGCGCAGTGTGAGCATTTATGGCTTTGGAACCTGTAGACAGCTTTCACGAGGATTTGCTTTCAACAACAAATGTCATTTTGGCATTGCTAATGTCATTTGGCATTGCCTAAATTTATTAGGACTTTTATGTTGCAATGCATGAGTGGAGCTCCCTTGAAAAAGAGAGACATTTTTCTCAGCTATTTCTTGGGCGAGAGGAAAGGTGCAGGCCGAATGAAAAGTAACTTTAGATGGGTCCATAGCTGCTTAAAAATCTAGGCTGCGGATCCCTGCAACAAATCTCTTTTCAAAGTATAGTTTCTAACTTTGTGCCATCGTAGGTCCAATAATTCCAGTGTAAAGTTAGCAGTTAGCAATCATAATATAGTCCGTAATCGATTCACCCACAGTATGCTCTCGTCTTTAAAAAAACCTCTGGGTAAATTAAAGATCTTGCCATCAGATAACCTGTTCCCTAAACCTAACTATTTGTATGAGGGAGTAGCTTTTTAAAGACGAGAGCATGCTGTGCGTGAAGCGCTTATTTTATGCCCAGTAAATAAATACTTCAATGTCACGATTGAAAGCGGACTGACTCTCGTTTTTAACAAACAGTCTGAGCTTGCCACCGAGTTAAATCTCAACTCGTCCAAATATACTTACCTATACCAAATGGATGAAAAGATTAACCGGTCTAGTTTTAGGTGGATTAGGTAAACACACATTACGGAATTTGTCTGTAGGGACACCATATGCAGCAAAATTCAACTCCACTCTTCCAAAAAACACCGACCGTGTTTCTTTAATAACTAATAGCTAATAAGCTAGGTTTATTACAAGTTAAACTAAATGAGTAAACCACACTCAAGTTGTTCTTTGTAACGTGAAACTAGGCTTTAGTTTTAATGTATTTGTAATTTAATAACTTAAAAGCACTTCTTGCTTACTCCCAGCAAAGCTTGAACCACACAGTAAGCATTACACACTTCATACAGCTCTAGACAGTTTTTGTCCAACCAGCTAGGTCACATTCAATTACTAGCACAAAAGGTGCATTTAGACCTTTTAATAACTGGCATTAAAATTTGCTTTACCTACTTAATTGTGAAATAAGCAATAAAACAATACATTTACCACACTTCGAGCGGTCTTCAGTATTAAAACTTTCACGGAAATAGTTGATCCAAATTAATTTTAGATAACTTCAACGTCATTCTAACACTCAATGGCCAACGTTTTACGAGTTATTGCTAAAATAGTTTAAATCAATACAAATGCAAAGCATCAGTTTACTGCACACAAGCTTATATCTCACATTCAACAACACAAATTTCTCCATCAAAAAGTTGACTAAAAAGTCAATTAACCCCATGTTGCATACGGTTACCTGCAGGTAACAGCTGACTAAACGTGAAAAAACTAAGTCCCAACTCACACTGCAAGCTTTGTGAGGGGTCCCCGAGGACCCCGAGCAAAGCGAGCAGCAACAGCCTAGTGGTCAGCGTCCTCGTCTCCAAACCCTGCTAATGCTGGTTCGAATCCCCCGACTGACCAAACTATCATATGGTCCTTAAAAAAAAGTATCAGAAAATAATTCATGCATTT
>JAHWFP010192982.1:74976-101168 GCA_023313725.1 Lithobius niger
GCGTGAAGATCGTTGATTTTAGCTGACTACTATATACTGACTACTAACTGTTGACTACTAAATCCGCTCATATAAAATAAATTATGCGACAGATACAAATAAAATTTGGTATTCAACACTTTTTTAACTCCAATTTGTGCCTTTTATGGTTTGACGTTTGTGGAGGCATTAACTAAAAGGATTGCAATCATTTGTAATGCTATTTTTTCGTATGTTGGGAAAACGCCACAGGCGATCAAAATAAGCATTACTCGTTATTAGTGCTAACGAGTAACAATGCAAACGGACTGCCAGAAATAATTGGCAACACATCATTGTCGATAAAATGGAACCGCTACTTTTTTGTAGTAGGGTGCGTGGCTTCGGGCCAATAAGCTTTTAATAAATCTGCAGTCCGCGCTACTTATTGCAAATCAGCAAACGCTTTAATTTATATAATTGAAGTCCTCTCTGCAGCAAAACTATAACAAATTGAATAACTCCGTTCATATTAAATATTTTTTAACTTGGCCAGATAGTAGATAACTGGGCAGTGGCGAAAATAAGATGCCACCAAAAAAATTACAAAACAAGTGATATCTAAAACAAAACCCACAAGGGTGAAAAAACCCGCCAATTTTCAGCCAATCAAAGTAGTGATATCAGAGCCAAAAAGGCGGCCACCAAGGTATTACATTAGTTGCCCAGCTAATCACACCGATTTTTACTTCACACGTTAAATCAAAATTTTGACCATTGCTACCGACAATAGCAAAGGTCAGGTTTTTGATTTAACCTTTGATCTAATACTCGGTGGTATTAGCTTGACAACTAATGTAGTAACTTGGTATCAGCCTTTTGGCTCTGATAGTGTTTACAAAACTTGTTGGAATTAATTATATTGAATGGCAATGCAAGGTTTCCCATTAGTTAATGTTACTCACAAGCAAACTCTGGTTTTATTACTTTACCTCAACTGAAACAAATCCCTGGCAATCGTAGCTAGTAAAGCATAACACGTGCAATCCAGGGTACTTCAGGGTTTCCAATAATTAATAAGGCCTTTATACCTGGGTAAATGTCCAGGTCAGATTTCAAGCATCGCTAACTAACTAAGCATCGTGTTTTTGATGTTAGGGTTATTTTTTTACAACGAATTTTTACAACAGCGAATCTTTACAACAAAGTGTACCTACCTTGTACACGATGCTGCTTGCCCACCTCCTACCCGACCAATAGAAAATTGCTAAATTACTAATTACTAAATGTCAGTTAATGCAGGGTTATTTTGCTAAACTAAGCCCAAGACCTTAACCTAGATCTAAATTTCTAGACCTAAATACTCAAACAATGTAATGGCGTGGTAAAAACCAGTTGCTGGGTATAATTACCTTCACAATGTCTGATTCTAAAAACAAATCGTTCAATATTTGTGCTAATCTGTAACGTTCTTTTTTTTATAAATTCCTGTCAATTTTTGTGTTGTCTGCAGAAGTGCACATTGCGAGAAAATTTAAAGAAAAAAAACAAAGTCTAGGCTTGTGACCCAAGGCATTGATAGCCTAGAAAAAGACTACACTTGATATTGGAATTATCACGATTTGAATGCACAATGAAACGGCAATATTTGTGCATTTCACAAGCTGATTATCGACACTTGCTAAATATGACATTGTTTGTAAACTATGCATCGATGTTCGATACACGTTTTCATCGGGGTTGAGTGGCAGAATTCATTGTTTTATCGTTACGGAACCTCACCCAACTATGTTGCATAAAACTACGTCTTTGTGGCTAGGCTTTAATCTCACTCGACTAAGTTTATTCAAGCCAACAAGCGAACAAGGCACAATGCAAACAACTAAAATCGTAAAAACTGCTAGCTGCAGACGAGTGCCTCCAAAAAATTAATGTTCCCGCAAATTACTTTGCCTGTAAAGTTGCCAAGTCGTGCTACTAATCGGGACACTGGCAGTCAGTGCTATTCGACTTGTAGTTCTGGACACTTAACGGACGGCAACCAGTAACCGCAACTAGTAATGGCGGTCAGTTACATAATGGGCGAGTGGAATTACACTTCAAGCAACTCTGCCATTACCATCACACATAGTTCATACTTGTCTGTCAACAAAATGCCGTCAGGAGCTTCTCCTTGTTGCCTTACTCATTACGAAAAAGTATGCACCTAGCGGCTCAGTATGAAAGCTGCCCTTGGCACAATACCCCAACAAAAGTGGTAGCAACTATCAGCTACAGGAGCAATTGTGTGAATGAGCAAATTTAAGTGATTGCATGCCGCTCAGACCACTGCAGTTGCCTTGCATGAAAGCCCTCCCTCAAAATAGTGTTCTGCTAAAATTTGAGGTGACCAATTGAGGAAATGATTGTTGCCTAATGCGAAAGTGGCCTATTGCGTCATGTGTGACATTCATAATGGGCCACTAGTTGCCCATATTTTTTGATGAGGAAGGTAAGAAGGACAAGTTACTGATGTCATTTTGTCGACTGACACAGATAAGTTGCGTACGAAGGGCACGGCAAAGTCTATTGAAATTTGAACCGAGATGCCTGTACTGACAACAACGAAAAGTCGCGATTATTAGCGAGAATAATGTGGAAGCGGCCTAAGTGGTAATTTGTGTACATAACGTTTCATACTGTTATAATGACTTTTCGTACCTTGGCCTTCCGTCCGTGAAAATAAACAATTTCAATTTGCATGATAGCAAAAAAAAAAAACAAGTTCAACTGCGGATTTGTTTTCACATTTTTAAGTTCATATTTTGACCTGAAGCTGGTTTGAAAAAGACTAGTTTAAAAAAAAGCTGGATTTTGAGTTATTAGAAATGAACAAAAAGCACAATAGATCCTAAGCAGTTCACAGTGATGCCCCACTGGGCTTTTTGTGCATTTTATTTAGGATTCTGTAATCCTTGCATCTTATTTTTCAGGCTGATATTGTGTTTCGTTGGCCTTAAGACATGAGCGAGATGCATGACTCAAACTGCAACAGGAAGATGAAGGAAAATGAAAATTTTATACATGTAAAACAAATCCACCAGACCTGGCACTCACCAAATCAAGCCTATGTTAGACGAAAGGAGGCAATAGTTATTGATATGCCTGACGTTGATATCGCTGGATTTCGACAGATTGTTAACCGCAGCAGGCCTTTCTGGTGGCGATTTTTATGGACAATTATTGCCGTATCAACCTTACTGGGTTGTGGTTATCAATGTGGTGATAGACTACAGCGTTATTTAGACGATCCTTCAGATGTCAACACGTACTATGTGGAAAACAAGACTCTTACTTTCCCTTCAGCTACTGTGTGTCCATGGAGTGGTTACGACAAAATTCCCTCTCTCAATTTCCACTTTTACAAAAAGCAGTTTGGAAACGACACAACTAGATCACCTGAAGATTTGCTGAAGTCAGAAAATATTACCATCTTAGATTTGTGGGAACTATCTAGACTAGATAGGAATTGGACTACATTCGGCTCGTACACTGTTCGTTCCTTAGTAAGTTCCGCATGAGTAATTATCGCTATAACTAGATATTTTAATTTAACTATAAGTTAAATTCCCAACATGCTTTGAAAAGTTTTAATCTAGATATTTTGTGTTTTTTTTTTACTTTTTGCACTTGTGCATTTTAATTTTTTTGCCTGAGATTGCACTATTGTGTAATTAATTAATGTGCAAGTAATTTTTTCTTCAAATACTCAATCTTAATTTTTGAACGGGGTTCCTAAAAGACCTCGGCCTTCGATAAACTTCTTTTGTTTTTTTCTTGTTTCAAATAATTCCCGTTTACTTATTTAGTTAAAGTATAGAATGTAGCACCTAGTTTTAATTAAACTTGTATATCATCCTAATTCATCCTAAAGTCCTTAATGGTAGTCAGTGCCTAACTTGCACCCATCCTCAGCAAACTAGCTAGCACTGCTCATGAACAAAATTTGATACTTATGCGTGATATCATACATTAAAATGTTAACTATATGTAGCATCTTGCTTCTTCCAATCCTATGCTTGCCCCTAGGAGTAGTTGCGGCTGCTAATACTTCTCATAATGCCTTTGTGCTGCTTAGAAGGTAAAGCATTATGAGAGGTATTAGTTGCTGCAACTACTGCTAGGGCCTCACATAGGATTGAAAGGAAACAAGATGCTATATCTCATTAAATTTCTAATCTATGGTGATATATAGTGTAAATTTCATGCCGTCATCTGCATACAGACAACGGTGTTGAATGCTTTCGTTAGTCTGCAGTAGCCTAAATGAAATTGCTTGCCGTCTTTTGCTAAGACAGAACAAAACTGCATCTCTTCGTTTGACTACAGTCTGCATAATTGCACTTTTTTTTGTCTAGAGTTAATGAAATTGTACGGCTTCGTTTGCCTTTTGGGCGATTTCATTGGTCAGTCATTCAAATCAAACCCTTGTGAGGCTGCTGAAAGTGCTTACAAAGCACAGCGCAAACTCTACTCAAGGGCTACTGAAGACTGGTACTGCAAGTGAGGTGGACGCCCTCCGTTTGGGAAGTCATGCTGCACTTTTCAGACTTTATTGTACCAGGACCTCATCATCACGTTCTCTCCCACCTCTTAAATCTGGAAATAACTACTACTCAGATGATTTGGCTAAGGCTGAAGTACAGAGTACCATTTCTGCATCTAATTTCATAACTGATGATGGGGTTCAGCACTGTCCGTCTGGCATGTTTTCGGAAAGAAATTACTTTTGCTCTGACGTGGTTTTCTCTGAAGAGTTGGTTGAAGCTGCTATCAAGAGTATAAAACCAAGCCACTCGCGTGGACCTGACGGAATTTCAGCGTTTTTTTTAATAAACAGCTTGCAAAAGAAATTTGCTACCCGCTATCAACGTTTTTCTCTACTTCCTTCAGAACTGGCCTTATCCCTAAACTGGCCTGTAATGTGTGATGCAGTGGCAACCCGGACCACTGCACTGTGACTGAGGTTGGCGCTAATGACCACGTTGTCGACGCGTCATTAAGCCTCAATCCCCCCCTTATCCTTAAAACATGGAGCTCTGCAAGTATTATAACTGTATTCAGGAAGCGATCACCTTCTGACCATACAAATTATCTCCCCATAGCTCTTACATGTGTTATTTTTAAGATTTTGGAGTCTATTATTCGAGGTTGGATCTTTAGGTTTTTTTTTAGCAATATTCCATCATAAAAAATGATCAGTTTGGTTTCCTCCTGGGTAGATCAGCCACCCTACAATTACTTTGTGTCATGGATAGATAGACGAGTGCACTCGATCTCGGGGTCCCTTAGATACGATTTACTTTGACTTTAAAAAAGCATTCGAATCCGTCATCCATCGTAAACTATTAGTGAAATTTGCTGAATGTGGTATAGTAGGAAACCTTGCTGGTTGTATCAGGGCTTTTCTACAAAACCGAACACAGCAGGTAGCGGTTGTGAGGGTAACTTCAACTGCGGTGCCAGTGCCTTTTGGGGTTCCACAGGGGTCTGTCCTATGCCCGTACTCTTCGTTATTTATCTAAATGACCTACGATTTACCAACGACAGTACCTTCAAATTTAAATTTACAGATGACCTTAAAATTTGTACTGAAAATTTCAGCCTGACAATATCTTTGTATCTTGACTGCGAGATTCAAAAGGTATCCGAGTGGTCTAAATCTTGGCAATTACCACTATCCATCGCAAAATGTTTTTCGTTCCATGTGGGCAACCAAAATGGGAGCTCACAGTATTGCCTTGATCAATGCGCTATGCCTACAGTTAGGGAGGTACGTTACCTTGGTGTGTGGTTCACCTCTGATTTAAAATCATCACTGCATTGTCAAAAGACATGTGTGCTGGCATATAGACGCCCAGTCTTGGTAAATAAATGCTTCACTTCTGGCAACTTTCAGACTAAAGTTTGGGCGTTTAAGGTGTTTGTCAGACCCCTTCTGGAATACGCCACCCACGTTTGGTCCCCCTAACTAGTTAAGGACATTGACCTCCTTGAAACTGTGCAACGTAAATTCACTAAAAGCATTGCAGGCCTACGAGACTTGTATTCTTCCGCGCACCTTCACTTACGGGCCTCAAACGCCTTGAATTACGTAGAATTAGATACCATCTAACATTAACTTTTAAGATTCTACGTGGCATTACTGCTGTTTGCCCCCTCTTTATGACATGTCACCTGACCCAGCACGTACACGCGGTCATGGTTGGAAGTCGGTGGCACAGGGATCACGCTTGGACTGCCGCCGACACTTCTTTTCGGTACGCATGGAGAATGTATGGAATTCACTTAGCGCGTCTACTGTAAACCAACCCACAGTGCAGGGTTTTTGTCGTCGGTGTAGAGAGGAAGATCTTGAGCCATTTTTAAAGCGTCCCCTCTCATGACTACCTGGTATTTGTTCTCTCCCCTTTGTCCTTTTGCCCATAATCTCCACTTTCATTTAAATTAGGCTCGGTGTCAGAGGTTCACAGCCCTTCCGTTGTCCTTCAAGAGTTTCTGCGATGAACTTGCATATTATTATTAAATGTTTTGGCAAGAGACGAGGTTTAGGCGAAAAATAGCCAAATTTCCTAACTTACTCTCAATTATGAAATTTAACGTTTGAGCATTAAATATTAAACTTTAAGAAAATAAAGAAAAATTTCACAATGAATTCAAGCTTAACCTGGAACATAAAAAAATATAATTAATAATAATTTTTTATCTTCTAGGTTAATTTTGATTTTATTGTGAATTTTTTTTCCTGTGTGTAAAACATAGGAAAACACATCCACGAAAAAATAGATGCAAGTCGCTAATAAATTATCACACAAAAACGTACAGAAAATTTAATAAAGAAAAACTATGTAATAAGTCAGGTTACAGTATTGAAATGAAATAGTTCGTTTACCTACAATTAACAAAAGTTTGTGACCCTCATTTGTGTAGAGCCAAAAAAACTATGTTCCATCGTTTGGTTAGAATTAAAAACACTTCATGCATGGCACCATTAGTCACCAAAATTACATTCATTCGCTTACCTAGAATAAGCAAAATTGCACGCCTTAGTTTTCCTTGAAACAACAAAATTGCATGCCTTATACTACTCCTAATTTATTTATTTTTCAATATTAGCCAAACAACGTCGAATGGGCCTAAGGATAAACCCAAGGGGAAATGTATGGTATACTGCAGAGCTTGATAATTACAGTATACTGGTAACAAAATGCCTCCAAGGGGAAAAGTAGTAAATAGACTAATTTTATTCGGGTTGTAAAAGTTTACCAACGTGTGTCATAAACGCGTTTAGAGTCTGTTCGCACCCAAAACACTTTTATTCCTTGTTGTCACAGTCACAATATGCGTATTTTAAAGTAAAGTTGACGAGTTAAATTTTTCCATGAATATCATTGAAAAGAAATGTCAATCTAACCTGACTGCAATTGCATACCTTTGTACTGGTTATCTGGTTAACCTGGTTGTCTGCATGCTTTTGTTTGCATAGATCGAATAAAACTGCTTGCTTTTGTTTGCCAATATTAAGTGAAATTGCATGTGTTTGTTTTGTCTTTAGTCAACAAAACTGTGAGGGTATTCGCCTACAGTCAATTAAAATGCATGCCGTAAAATGCCTAGTCAACGAAATTACGTGGTTTTCTTTGCCAAGCGTCAACAAAATCGCGCACCTTCGTTTTCCTAGCATTAGTAAATTTTCTCGACGTCATTTGCGTAGAGCCAGCAGAACAGCATGTTTCGTATGCCATATGCAAAAAAAAAAACATTATTAATGGTCGAGGTGGTTGAAGACCTTCGAAACCGCAGATTAACAACCTAGCTTTGTAGAGCTAGTACAAAGTTCAGGGTTACTAACTTAGATTTACAGGGTAACGAACTAACCCAGAAAACTTCTTTATGGAATAACTGTCAACAAATAATTCCCTGGAACAAAATTCCCTCTATTGACGTCATTCATATACTACTTACATTTTAGGCGTGGGACGCAAACGTTACCCTGAACTCTGAATTCCTATTTAAAAGGGGATGGTGCTTAAAGTGTTTCAGAATAAAGAAGAGCCTAATCACCAGCAAATCCACCCTGTTATTTTAAAATTCCAACCTCTGCTTTAAGCTAGGAAAGCCTCTGCAGGAACTAACAAATTTTGTCTTTAACAGGATAACCAACCCATTGCTGAGGAGGTACGAGTTACAATATCCGATACTTACACTGTTTACGGAAAATGTACTACTTTTATTGCATGTAAGTGTAAGATGGTTATAAATCTTCTTTTTTTTACCAGTGTCCTGTTGATTATTAACTTCCTTTTATGTATTTCTGTTTTTCACAAAGATGGCAACGTACGGCGTTCAGGAGTGCAGTCTGACAAGCACATATTTTTACAAGGGGAAAACGCAGAGCTATCGCATTTCATGGTATGTTAATGCAGATTGTGTATTATGATTTTTTAAGCTTTATCTTCTGCCACAAAAAACTGTTCCATGCATTTACCAGGAGACCACAAATAGTTCCGTTAAGAAGAAGTAGCATAGGACCAATTTAAACCCTATTTCAGCATAAAATCGATTATGGCTTACAACTTACTTAGTTCTGTAATACAAATCTCATTCGACTGATAAGTAATTAAGGGAGCTGTATATCATGTGAAATAGCTTAACTTTCAATTGGTTAATGTAGAGATATCAGATACAGAGTATGCTAGATCGAGTTTAGGCCAGGATCGAATTTTACATTTAGTTCATTGGCTAACGCTAAATCGGACGTAATTTTTTTCCCCTTTTTGGGGGGCTTTAATGCTTCTGTTTGAAAGCAGAAAATCTTAAAAACAGCCGTTAAGTTTCATAAGATTGGCGTATTAGTAGCATTTGTGTGGCAATGGTCTTCTACCATTAATTTGTAAGTCATGACTGTCGTGTATTGCACATATACGTATTACAGTGGCTAATTCTGCCACACCACTGCATAAGAATTCCCTGGCCCCAATTGCTTTCCGTCACGTGCCAAGGCAATGCCCAACGCCCAAGAAGACAGTTCTCCCCAACAAAGAAACTCGCTCCACTAACAATTCCACCCAATTATGAATTCTGCCGCAATTAAGAAATTCGCCATAACTAAGAAATTCGCCCCAATTAAGAAATTCGCACTAACTAAGAAATTCGCCCCAATTAAGAAAGTCGCCCTGACTAAGAATTCCCAGTTAAGAATTCCCAATTAAGAATTTCGCTCCAAAAGAAAGTCTCCACAAATAAGAAATTTGTTCATATTCAGTAATTCACCATAATTAAGAAAGTCGCTCAAAAGAAGATATGCGTCCCACTTCAGAATTCTATCCTGATTACGAAATTTGTCTCAGTAAAGAAATTTGTCTCGATTGAAAATCTAGTCTAATCAAGAATTTTCCACCCCCCTGTCTACTCGTCCTCAATTGCCTAACCCCCTCCATTGTTACGTCATTCTTAACTCTTCCACTCCAAACCCCTCCCCCCTCTACAAGGAAGACACCCCCATAGCAATCATTAGCAAGATAAAAACACTGATCCCCAATTTGATGATATAATACATGAATGCTTCCTTACTTTGCAAACGTGTTCACTACCAAAGTACCTTGGGTTAGGCCTAAATAAATTGATAATTACAGTATTTTACATTTGAATTATTCTTTTACTTTAGCTGTAATAGGACCAGATTAAGTTAAATTAAGTAAATCTTAGTATATTTACTACTCATTTACAGCTATCCTGAAGGATTTGCTAATTTAGGGTTCGTAGGTGTTAGTGAGGTGCCTTATTCGTTACTTCTTAACTTTGTCAATGGCAGTAGGAATTCTGATGGAAGTGTGTATTACGTCCTGATAGAAGTAATACATACTTCCATCGGGATTCTTACTTTCTTTAGGGATCTGCTTAGGGGAGCTCGACGAGATAAACTTGGGTGCGACAAAACTTGTTTTGGAGCATGACGGCCATTGACTTACAGGGAAGCAGAATATTTGGAGAAACCAAAGGTGGGGTGGGTTGGGCAGTAGTCCAAGTCATAATAGATCAGAGCTACTCCGTCTTTTTTTACGTTTCTTGGTTTAAAAAACGTTACTTAAGGAAAAATGTGCATTGTGTTGGTTTATCAACAAAATTTACCGCACGGTGATGTCTTTTTTCTTTTATCAAGGACCGCTGGTCTTTTTGCAAGTCTCAAATTGAACTTCTACTTTAAACACAAACTGTGAAACCTCATTATTTCCTCCAGAATTGACGTATAACAACGAAAGTTGGTGTTTGTGGTCGTGTCACAACTATTTCACTGCATTACAAATGTTAATACCTACAATTGAACTGTTTGAAAGCATGGCATTCTTGTTGTTGTTATTCATATAGTTGTTGGGACTCTTTGCCTTCATCTGGAGATCAAACCAATGAACCGATTTTCAAATTTTATCACTTAAAACTTAGGTATGAATAATGCGTAAGGACTTTTGAATGCTACGTTAATGTACCTATAATATTTTTGTTGTTGTTCGTCTTCTTGGGGAAATTTTGCTAGACATCGAAGCAATGAACCAATTGTCAACATTCATAGATTAACACGTTGGTATGAAAAAGGTCTAGAGTCTTTTGAATGCTATTGAATGTGACTATACATTTTTGTTGTTGATCGTCTTGTTGTTGCTTTTACAACAGATTTTGCTCTTACCTAGAGATCAAACCAATGAACTGATTTTCAATTTTTTACTAATGTTTATAACAGTTTCAGTTTCTTTATTTTTATTTGACTTTGTATCCTTCACTTCTCAATTAGCATGGATTTCGTAGTTTGGGTGAATTTTTTTTATTTGGGACGATTTTCTTAATTGGAGTGAATTTCTTTTCGGGCGAATTACTTTGTTGGTGAGAATTTCTTTAGAGAGAGATTTTCTTAATTGCAGTGAATTTCTTTTCGGGCGAATTACTGTGTTGGGGAGAATTCCTTTAGAGAGAGATTTTCTTAATTGTAGTAAATTTTGTTTCGGGCGAATTACTTTATTATGGAGAATTTCTTTAGGGAGAGATTTCTTAGTTGGGTTGAATTTCTTTTTGGGTAAATTCCATAATGGGGTGAATTTCTTAAACGTGGCGAATTCGTTAATTGGAGTGAATGTATTAATAGGGGCGAATTTTTTACGGGTAGGAACTCTTTTCGGGCGATTTTTTTCAATTTGGAGCAAATTTCTTTACTGGGGCAAATTTGTTAATTAGACAGAATTTTTTTTACAGGTGCTTACTTCCTTCTAGGTCTCATTATTTCCTTCTTGGGCATGGGATGGGATGCTTGTTGGCGACACGGGAATTCTTGTGGGTTGCGTGACAAAAATGAGCCATCATATTGCAGACATGATTCTGTTTATCCTCTCAATGTGCCTTAATTTCTGAATAAATTCCTTCAATGACGATTTTAATGGCTGGATAATGATATCCTTCTCACTATGTCTCATTAATGATTTGTTATCCCAAATGTATGAATAATTTTGATTAATATGTTTTTTTTTTAATAATTTCATGAATGAATAATACAATGAAGCATATGTAATAACAGTCCTAACAAAGAACAAAGAAAAACAAAATAAAAAAGGGAAGATGTAATACAATACAATCATACACTTTATGTACACCTAAGCCTAAAATGTAGTAGAGGAAACCTAAAGTTACTGCAGAAGTCAAAACATAATAAATTATTATGAGTTCCTAAGTAGCATAAAAAGTGAGTGACCAAATGGGATTGCTGAGTGACTGAGGTGAAGCTAGTAAGACAGGCTAGATAGTTTTATATAATTTATTATTTAACAATTAGTTTTAAATCGTTGGGGAAGTAACTTCCCCAACGATTTAAAACTAATTGTTAAATACTGATACTAATACTAATACTGATACTGATACTGATACTGATACTGATACTGATACTAATACTAATACTAATACTAATACTAATTGTTAAATACTGATCGTCATAAATTCAACAACTGTTGTTGAATTTATGACGATCAGTATTTACTAATGCCATCACAACAAGATGATAAATGATTGGTTATGACGCCAAAGTGGACGACGAGGCTAAAGAAGACTGTATCCATAACGGACCATTCACAGGCGTGGGTAGAGTGGCCACTCTACTTTCCAAGGAAAAAATAAGGGTGAAAACTTCTTGCACGTCTGTCAGTGCGAAATTTGATCTACGTCAGCAGGGAACCCCCAAGCAGAACCGTTGCAAACGCATCGCTGGAATACATGAATAATGAACTTCTGGCAGTACACAATCAGAACTGTGGGGGCTGCACCTCACGTGAGAACGTAACCAACCCATAGCCCTAACAATCAGAACTAAACTACTGGATACTCAATGCCGAAAGAGCAGAAGAATCAAACTTTCGGTGTGCTCGATGGGAACTTCCGGTGCACCATTAAGCCTCATTTCCCCATCCCCCTCAATGGGAATGCATCTG
The DNA here is from genome assembly GCA_023313725.1 of Lithobius niger. Classification (NCBI taxonomy): domain Eukaryota; kingdom Metazoa; phylum Arthropoda; class Chilopoda; order Lithobiomorpha; family Lithobiidae; genus Lithobius; species Lithobius niger. The sequence continues at coordinate 87,441 of JAHWFP010192982.1, forward strand.
CTCAGCCTCTCTAGTAGGGAATACAGAATGGCACCGAAGTAATGAATTCATATTAATTTTGATCTTTGAAAGTCATTATCCCCAAAATCCATTGCTCAATGTTATTGATTTTTCGAACCTATATCTACAAATAAAGCATGGAATGCATTGGCATAATTTAAAACTAGTTGGACAACGGATTCGAAAGTGAAAGATACTGGAAAATATACTAATGAGAAATCATTAAGGGCCTTTGCACTGCTTTGTATAGGATCTTATGTCGCCATCAAAAGAATGTTTTAGGCCTTTTCCATCTTTTTTCCAGATTCAGAAGTTTCATTTTCCACGCCATTGTTCAGGCTCAGTATTCCAATTTTGAGGCTAAATTTATAATTTTACATTTTGATGTTTTTATGTACCGATAGAACCTAAACAGTAGAAATCAAGGAACGGAAGGAAACTTTGCTAGATTGCCTAAGGGCAAATTTGCGTGGCCTATGTGTAATTTTTTTTCGACTAGCAAAATAAAGTCCTATAAATGTTTAATAGAACTAACACTTTCAGTCGATATACAGTGGCAAAATATTTTTTTAATATAAGAAGCTCAGAATTATTCCTTGAACGTTATCGTCAGTAAATTCAATGCTTTTCTAGTCTGAAATTGACATTCTGTATAAATTTCATATTTTAAAAAGTATAGACAAAGGCATAACTAAATAGCAGGAGATTTCCAGCTTTTCCAGCTACTGTAGGAATCCTGCTCATATCGAACAGCACTAAAATGATGAGTGTATAGATCGGGATGAGTTATGGTCTCGCGTAATTTAGGGATCTCGTTAGCGGCCAGATCAGTAGTGCATGGACACCTTATTGATAGCACCACCGTAATTTTTGCATGCAAACTAATGGAATCCATACAAACTAATGGAAGCCATACACATGTCATCACGCAAAATTTTCACTTTTATGGCTTCTTTCCTCGTCACACTGTACCAACCTTTGCACACTCACCCAGAAAATTATGGATAATTGTTGAACCCATCCCCTTTCATTACTGATGAAGAGGGTAACACTTTGGGAAGATTCGGCTAATTTTTTTCTTGAATATCATGAAATGAAATTAGTCCAAAATTCATCCTCAGTTTTAATTACGTTTTTTTTATCTTTATCCCGCCTTTTTGATAGTTATTCTAATTGTGATGTTTGTGGTTCCCACCTTAAGTGGGTACCATACAATTGTATTGCCTAATACACTATCTGACTACTTGTTGACATCATAATTTTTATGGCTGTATTGGCCATCAGGCACTTAGTAGTGTAAGTACTGATGGCAGAATATGTGGCAGATGCTGACTCATTAACCAACCCACAGTGGAGTATTTGCGGTGAGCACACCTCTGTGTGTTCCACGTCTAACTATACTTTCCTGATACTATGCACACATACTAGGGGTGCATATGTGAATATACATGAATCTGTGATATCTATGCATATGTGATCTATATAAGGGAGCACTGACTGCCACCTAGTGCTGCCCAATTACCATTTAAACGTGACACATGTTTTATTCAGTAGTCTATAGCTACCTCTTGCATGTAAGAGATACATTGCAGTGGCGATGGAATGGGATATTTAATAATTAGTTTTAATTAGAGAAAATTTAACCTACTGTAAAAACTTGCCACAACCCCGTGCCTGGTATAGGAAGTGGTAGGGAGTTTTAGTCAACGAGTATTTTTGGATGAAGTGAATGTGACAGGTTCCAAAGTTGGTGGCTGAAATTACACTGTCTTAACAGTATTGAAGTAAGCCACCCAGAAGTTTTGTAGTGGGCGAGTGATTAATCGTCTGAGTACTATTTTCATCTAGGGTGCTATAAAAAATAAAATAGTAAAAAGTGTCTAAAATAGTAAGAAGTGATCTGTCCCCATTCATTTCAGTAAATTGATAAGAAAAAAACTGAAACATCAAATAGCCTAACAAGACATAGTCTCCGTGCAACAAAAATTCTAAAGATTGTAACAATGAAACACAAAGGCAATTAGTTAGCCGTAAATCAGTTAGGTTTTACAGTCAGTTATTTTAATTCTTTACTTAGTGACATTTTGACATTCTCGTAGCTCCATAAACCATTCTCGAACAGTGGAAAGTAACAACAATGGTCTCCGCATTTCGAGCAGCTTTCCCTCTGCACTATTAATATCAACATTTACTTTTTCACTTTTAATATCAACATTCGTTTACTTTTGGAAGTGACTGTAGATTGAATGGAAAAGGAAATTGTGTATGGTCACGGCACTCTCCAAGAGTGAACTGTAAATCTACAGCCTCCCGGATGAGATCTGTGGAAGTTCACTGCCAAAATAAATGAAGAATGAAACTCCGGGTGTGCGGTATTGTACGGTTTATTCTGCTTGTATGCTCAGTACCACAAAATTAAATGTACGTAATGAAAATAAAATACATTTAAGTGCATTTAAGTAAACAGAATGAAAATAAACAAATTGGTTCGCAAGGTATTTGTTTTAATTGAAGAAAGTGTCTAGAGAGAAAGTGTCACGGGATAATTTCTGGGAGGCGGGAGGTAATTCACTGGGTGATGGGGTGAATCTGTCCACTATCGTTTGGAGTGGGGGGCATAGGGAGGGGGTGGAAGTCCGGAGGAAAAATATCCGAATATTAAAATTAATAGTTTGCTAATTGTTGACAACACTACCAACTGGTAGGTAAATAGCGTGAAATGCTGCTCGCAATAAATCTGTGTGTTTAGAAATGTTTAAAGGGCATATCAAGCAATTTGTATTTAGTTTTAGTGCTGTTATGCACCACTGAATTGAACATCGTTACATGCAGCAATTCATGCAATATTAAGGAAAAATTTTAATGTTTAAGAAGTAATTCGAAATTGTCCTTTTTTGATATTATTCCTTACTACACAATAGTTTCGTCTAGTAACTATCCTACATAATATGTATGTGTACGTGTTTAACTAGAATTACGCACGGCATCCAGGGTGTAGTGAGTTAAACTCACAGATTGAAACTTACAGATTGAAACTTTTTTAAAGTTTGGTGTTTAGACGAAATATAAATTTATTGGCTAATGACCAGGCTCATGATATCATTACTCGGCAAGGGTGTAAACTCTGTCTCCCATTACCAGTTAGTCGACGTCAGTGAAAACACAAAACCATCCCATGGTTTGCGTAGTTGTGGTAGTTAAGTACGTATTCATCAAGATCAGGAAGTGTGACGTCATCTTATGACATGCGAATCGCACAAGCTAAGAAGCAAGATGATGGTCGCTGCGTATAATGCTGATTCAGACACATATTAAGGAATGTAAAGCTGGGTTTACGCGTTTTCCTCTCAAAAGCTTTCTACAGCTTACCTATGTCTTATTCTTAACCCATTGTAGTAATTGTAGTTAGGTATAATTTAAAAGTAATTTTTAACTCTTCTTTGGTCTGTTAGTCAATGATTATTCCGTAATCGAAACTGGACACCAACTGAGTGGTACGCCATATTTCACAGGTTTGCTTCTGCTTTCTAGCTGCAAAGTGGAATTAGGTTTGTTCCCGTTATCAGAAAACGTTGAAAAATAAACAGTTCAAAATTAATCCTGTGGACCAACGGATAAATCGACAAAGCATGTTAAGTGCACTGGTAGTTTTTTCTCAAATGTGTTGTTAAACTTTATACGGTAATACGTAATTTCCCAAGACCTAAGCAAATTAGTGAAAATTTGTTTCAACCCGAATGGTTTGTGTTCTCTACAACTTCCAGTAATAGTTAGGAAAACATTAATTTTACGAATGAGAAACACGAAGGAAATTATTCACCTATAAACAGTATGAGTGAATTTAATGGCCCAAAACACGAGTGGTAAAAAAATTGACAGTTTTCACTAGCTCACGAGGTTTTCAGTTAGGAACGTCTCATTAGTTTTTATTACTCTGAATGCTAAATTACACAGAATGAATAATAAAAAATTGTATAACATAATTAAAAATTTTGTAAAAATTTTCAAATTTTTAATTTTTTTTTTATTTTTATAGTGTATATTTTATAAATTCATAATTTATCAATCATTATTTAATTAAGGATAATTAATAATTATTATTAAGACGACTTGTTAATTTTTTACAACAAAACGGCGCTTCGAATTTGTTATAAGGTAACGTGATCGGCTATTAGGCTTAAAGATTGAGGGAAGCTGTTGGGAGTGGTATCTGGTTCTTTGTGATGACTGTTATTGTATTCTAACTCAATTGAACGATACACGGTGTACTCCAAAAGAAAGGGCCTGAGAATTGCTCATGGCAGAAAAATACATGTTTGTATTTGAACGTATTTTTATTTTCATAACATGTCGACATTGTAACATTTGAAGGGAGTTATGCCGAGAAGTAATGTCAATTTCAAATAGATCTGGCCATGATTTGCATTACAGTGCATCGGCTAATGAAAGAGACAGGATGTTACCGTATTGATTTAGTGTTAAATTTAGCCAATGAACATTGTCTGACAGTGCTAAGACCAAATACCGTTCGAAAGCTACTGAAGTTTTGTCACTCTCAGTCGGTAGTGATTGGACGAATTTAGAAGTCTCGGTCACGAGAACAAATTTATGGCAAAGAAATTCTTATTATGTAGCAACGAATCATCCAAACCTCTTCTTTTAAACTTGTGGAACTGTTTGCCTAACGAGGTTGTGTCATCACTTTCTATTGATAAATTTTGAAAGGCTCTTGATATAGACAGGAGTGATGAGCTCAATTTTTTTCTTTTCGTTAGTGAGAGTTTCATAATTATTGTGTATATTTTGGATCGTTATATGTTTTCTAAACCGTGTGACCGTTTTCAATTTTTTTTCGATTGTATTTTGTGTTTCCTTTTTCATTTTATGTTGTTGTTTCATTTATACTGTATTGAATCTAGCCACACTCCAGTTAGGAAATAATATTTTTAAAATAAAAAAATAATGAATGTTTGGACCTATTTGCCATCATGCACATTTAAATATTTTTCCCAGAAAATAGTATCATTCTGCTGCAAAATGCAAAACTTTCTACAGTCCAAAAAAAAATGCAAGTAATATTTATGCAACAAGTTGTGGTAGAAAGCTGCTCGACAATGGCATCTCTTGGAACAAGAAATAAACCGAAAATGGGATTTTTTTTTACGTTAATCTTTCTTAAAAACTATAAAAAATCTCTACTTACGGTTTTCAATTACCGTTTTATATTTAATAATTATACTCAAGGTTTAAAATAAAATCACCAGTAAAGTAACAAACCAGTCAAGAGTGATTTATTAAAAAAAATATAATGAGTCATAATTCAGGATCTCTGTTACTCGTCTTGGTGTAACAGGCAAGAAAATACAATAAAATGGGATCAGCTGGGTTTAGACTCCTCAGTATGAGCATGTGAATAGAACAGATCTAGGAATTTTTAGTTGGAGAGGCTGTAAGAGAACCTTTCAGGACCCTTAATTGGCTATTTTTACTCCGCCCCATCGACTGACTGCTGAGGGCTGGGAACTCAAAATCCCTCTTACTTTTGGCCCTATGAGCTCTTGTTGTTGGGTGCAGGGGCAATTTTTTTGTGTTCATCTAAGGGGTTCGTGTTTCCCCATTACGTTAGCTTTCCCCTTTTGTATAGATGCAATAATTGTAATAATACACGGTACATTCAGACCTCGTAAAGTGTGGAGGCTGTTGTCTCGTCAATATCCTCCTACGTCTCCACTAGAGCTGCCACTGCACATGAATGACAAAATGAGAATTTCTGCTCTCCAGGACCTTTTTGGTGTTTTATCACTGTACCATAAGGTTCGGATGCATTGCATAATACAATAATTAGAGATGCGAACATAATACGTTTTATATGTAATGATAGACGACTTAACGGCAACTTAGTGCACAAATCCAGTACTCCTTTTTTTAACTTCAATTTTCGACTTGAAACCCGGGATGGACTGGGTCAGCCCAACCAACCTGGACAAGGTAACCATTGGCCACAGTACACTTATTAAATGCCGATGAATAAGAACGAGATGAAATGCGTTCACTGGGAAGTATGTTGAAGAAATTAACTGTCTGATATTTTACCATATAAAAAATAAGATTTAAGGCCTGTCATTATGTTGAACGAAGTGCAGTGGAGCGACCAACGAAAACTACGGAAAGTGCTCCAAAAGCCAGCTAGGGGTATGGGGGTTGCAGTTAGTTCTACCAGCGGTTACCCCTCCTCCCCCCCCCCCCCCCCAAAGCTGAAGCATTTTATGGCACGTCACTGCTGTATCTGGCTTCTGGAGTTAGTTTTTCACATACTCCCGAGGAATGTATTTAACAATATGTCACGTTTCCAGACCCCTTGCTCTCCTCCCACCCTCCCTTCATGTTTTTCTGCCATATTCATAGAGTAGTGTTAAAAATCTTTAAAAATCAAGATCAAGCAAGAAGTCAAGAAGCCCTAGCAAGTTACGTCAAGAAGGGTTAATTGAAGGAGTACGTATCTTACAAACGAACTCAACGTTTTAGTTCTGCAATCGTATTACTAATGCACCATTGACTTATGTTTAACTTTTCTGTGATTTCTATTTAAGTAAGTCGAGGGTGAACTGAGAGTTGTGGTTTGAATTCATTCATGTCGTGATGCTGCGTGCCGCCACTTCATAATAGCAGTTCTATACATTCTAACTGTTTTTAAATTTTCTTAACTCTGTTTGGTCATTGGACCACACGAAGTGATACCAGGCAAGCCTTCAGGAAACTTCCCTACTGCTACATACGCCAGGCTGCCTCTGCTTAGACTGAATGAATTGCATTTAAATTATCTGGTCTCAATACATTCATTTTATGAAATTGTTAACAACATGATATCAACAGCTGATCCTATTTTTATTGCCTGTAAACTAGAAAGTGGAACAGTGGGCATAAAAGTTCAATGTTTAGGATTTTATGAAACAAATACAAGCTTTCGGAATATAGAACGATTTTAGTACTTTATATATCCATACCTAGCGTTTTTTGTTAATCTGATTATTTTAATACAGCTTAAATTATCCTTTGAAAAGAGAATTTATTAATTAAACTTGTCTTCTCTCTTACTATTTTAGATAAACTACCACTCCTATGAACAGACGGATTTAGTCAGGTACATCACATACAACAGTGGCATCATATACCCGTTTGACAGTACAGATTTTTTTCTGAGGGCCACTGAGGTAAGTGTAGGCGAGGGTACAATATGAAATTCATAACCGAATCATAAAGTTCATTGTTTACACAAATGCATACTACAGTGACTTTTTATAAACTCACCAAACAGCACCACATTGTCGTCATAACTTTAGCCAAAGGAGATGTAGCAGAACACGTAGTGCCGTAGCAAAATTTAACAAAGATTTATCGAATTCCGAAAATTTATATATCTAACTTTGTAACTTTCTGTACAATTTTCTGACTTTCTCTACAGGCTGATTCTTTCAGATTGCTTTTCAGATAGGGATCAGACATGGTATGCACTTAGGGCTTCATTGGTTTTGGTGCCATTGTTTTCAGAATCGAAAGCATGAGATCATTGATTTAGTAAGGCATTGTCATGCTGCGGCAGAGAAAAAAGTTTGTCGTGGTTTGGAGTTCAGTTTTTGTTTCGATTGCGAAACACATACTGGCTGCAGGAAAATATACAACAACAATAATAATAATAATAATAATAATAATAATAATAATAATAATAATAATAATTTTATTCACACACACACATTACACTTGCAATAAAATACAGGCCAGAACACGAGACTTATGAAGTCTGTATGTGTCTGTAAATTAATAATTGTAAAGAAGTAACAATATAGGAAAAAAAAACAAATTTCATCTAATGTTTAAAACTTAAAAGAAGAAAAACATGCGTATTATTATGTATATTAGATGATTAGAACTGGTTAAAATTTTTATATTCCTAATGTTGCTTTAAAGTTAGTATCCATTCATTAATGAGTTTATTGAGTTGGTATTTACTCTTTAAGTCTCTTAAGTTAACTGGCAGTAAGTTAAAAGTATGTGGGATTACATAACGTTGGCCTCTCTTACCGTAGGAATTTCGCCATGTAGGAACTTTGAGCCATTCAGATGTATAGTTCTTATATTTCTTTTATTTTCCAATTTATGCTCCATCAGGAAATAATTCCTTTTGATTACACAATTCGTTATTAATTGCCTAACGATCATTATTTTGTAGTGTTCGTAAATACCAGCAGTACGTTGTCCAATACGTTTACCAAACAATGCTTTCAGTGCTTTATTTTGAATTTTTTGCAAGTTGTTAATGAGGCCATCAGTTGATATTCCATAAATGCTACATCCATATCTAATAAGTGAATTAATCCAGCTCTCAAAAAGAGATTTTTTTGCTTCATTGTTAAGAATACTTTGTAATTTATAAAGCAGAGGTACAATTCGTCTAATTTTATTAACTAGATTTTCGATATGTATGGCAAATTTATAGTTTTCGTCAATTGTGATGCCTAAATAATTGCATTCCGTAACTTTAAGTAGTTTAGGGCATGTACACGTATGATTGTCATAACATAGGTCATCGTGGATATAGATTCCACTTGAATCATTTTTCATATGTGAGGTCATGATTTGAAGATAACACGTTTTTTCTGCACTGATATATAATTCGTTATTCTTAATCCATAAGTTTATGGTGTTAAAGTCAGTTTGTAAATTTTTGGTCATTACATTGTATTTATTATTACTTGCAATCATAATAATGTTATCTGCATAAAGTGTAAAGTAACTATTCCAATTAAGGTACTGTAGATCATTTACATAAAGAAGAAAAAGGAGTGGTCCAAGAATAGAGCCTTGTGGCACGGCAAATTCAATAGGTTGCCACGAACTGTGTAAGTTATTGATGCCAACACAACACGTCCTATTTGTTAGATAATTCACAATAATATTCAAAATTTTTCCTTTCTAACCAAGGTTAAAAAGTTTCCTAGATAAAACATCTTTGTCAATTGTATCAAATGCTTTTTGTAAATCTATTAAGATTGCACCAACATATTTCCCGTCATTTAGTGCATTTGTTACCATATTGTTTATTCTATGTAGTGCATCAATTGTACCTTTGCCACGCTGAAATCCGAATTGGTTTGAATCGATTAGTTGGAAATGGCTTAAATAATTTGTTATGCAATTAGCAAAATATTTTTCAACAACTTTATTAATGACTGGTAAAAGTGCAATAGGTCTGTAATTATTAGGATCAGTTTTATTTCCTTTCTTATAGACAGGTCTTAATACTTGTTTTTTTAGGTTATTAGGCCAAGTTTCTTTTGCAATTATTGAATTTATCAACGTTAACAGAAAAACACTGCTGTTTTCTTTAGATTTTACAAAATGTTTGATAAGAAACCCGTCATAGCCAAATGACCGTTTAATTTTAATATTGTTTAGTATTTGTATCATATCATACTTTGTCGGTGTGTTTATGATCATTGTTTTGTCAAACCACCTGGTTGCATTTGTTAGATTGCGTTTAATCACATTATTACAACTTTTACGCTTGCATGCATGTTTTTATCTAGGCACTTGTTGTATAAAATTATTTACAAAGCAGTTTCCAATTTTCTTATCACTAGTATTCTTAAAAGCTTTCTTAATACCATCATCAATACTTTCCTTATCTTTTGTGTGACCAGTAAGCTGTTTAATTTTTTCCCAGATTTTCTTACTGTCATTTTTATTATCATAAAAATACTGTTTGTAGTAGTTTTGTTTAGTTTTAATAATATTTAATTTAGCTATATCTTTATTTAATTTATATTCAGCAATCAGTTTCTGACAAGGATTTACCAATTTACTTATTCTGGACCATAATCAATTTTTCTTGTTTATTTGATCAAGCAACTCCTTGTTCATCCACTCATTCTTCATAGTGTTCTTAGCAGGCTTCCGTTTAACGTAGATTTTATTAGTTTCATATATTTTATTTATTTCACTCTCAATAGATTCATAAATTAAGTTAGGATCCATTAATTTAGCTAGGTAATCCCAGTTAAATTTAAAAGTTGTGAAATTATATTTTTGTGATTTAGTTTATAAACATAAACATTTTCTTTCTTTGTATTTAAAAAATCATTTTCATTCATATCTTGGTCATTCCACCATTCGATTACAGTGAAATAATGGTTAGAAATTTTAACCTGTACGACAAAACTTTTTACATGAAATTTTTGGAAGTTAACATAGATTAAATCTATACAGGATTTTACAATTTTAATATTTCGTATTTCCTCTCTTGTTGGTGTATCAATCATACACACAAATCCAAGTGAGGCCATGGTTTTCTTAAATCGTTCAATATCGTATTTTTCACTCATGTCTTGAGTTTCTGTGAATATATTGAAGTTAAGGTCACCAACAAGGATTGTATTACTGTTATTATTTTTTTCTCTTAAAATTTTCTTTAGCTCCCGAATAAACGTTATGCGACTTGACGAAGGTTTCCTGTAAATGGCAATTAGGTTAAACGTACTGTTCTTGTATGTAAATGATATGTCTATCGCATCATTAGTGTCAATTTTTAAAGAATTGTTTCCACTAAGTTCATCTGTGATTCTTTGAACATTATTAAAATTGTAATAATATTTACCTCCTCTTTTAAGTTTATTTCAGTAAGAATAATTATATCCCATTTGATATCTGAGTTTTCAATTTCCATAACAAATTGATCCCAGTTTTTTCCGGCAGCTTCTTATATTTTTATGTAACAATGTAACATGCTTGTTGTCATCAGTTACTATCAACTGATGACTGAGATCACAAAAGTTCTTTACCACAGTATTAGCTGATTCCACATCATCATTCTGTATTGGCTCCATTTGACTGATCAATATTTCTTGTATGAATCTGTCCAATTCAGTTTCACTTTGTATTGTTTTCACTTGTTTGTCGGCAGCATTTTTTCTTAGGTTGATCTTGCCACTCCTAAATCACATGAACTGATACACTCCTTTAGCTCTTTGTCTGGTTCTCCACATAAGAGTTTTAAAGGAAGGTGTTAAGTGTTCATTCACATAGATTTTTTCGGTATTATTGTTCTTAAAAAAATCGTGATTATTGAGTCTACCTTTCTTACTCTTCAACCATTCATCCTTGTGCGGAACTGAATGACAATTGTTTGTAGCCTACTTTTATTTTTGGAAGGAATGCAGTGGGCTTTTTCGATTTGATTGACATGAAAGTTTTCAATCTGGAGAGGGGGGGGGATTGAGGCTTAATGGCGCGTCGACAGCTTGGTCATTAGCGCCAACCTCAGTCACAGTGCAGTGGTCCGGGTTGCCACTGCACCACACATTACAGAGATATTATTCAAACCCCTAATCTAAATCTTGTCATACATCTGTACCTCCTGCAAAAATTGAAAAACACCGGACAGGAGGACAGACTTATCGCCCAATTGACGCACAATGTCATGCGGAAGATGGAAACGACGACGAAAACCATCAAGATGGCAACAATCAACAAGGAAGTGCCGGACCGTAAGTGGCCGCCGACACCAATAACATTCAGGAGGGTCAACCCCCCGCAAAAGGAAACAGTGAGTAAGTCGAGTGTGACCAATGCGCAAACGGGCCAACACCACCTCCTCACGGCGACTGAGGCGACACGCCGAGTGCCATTCCTCAACAGTGCCTTTAATAGCTCGTAATTTATTGCCGTCCTGTCCATCCCACGAGGCTTGCCAAAAAGCATGTAACCTCAGACGCAGAGTTGGAAAAGCGTCCGAGGGAACAAGCCTGAGATCCCTACCGAGAGGGCCAGAAAGGGCCCCTCTTGCTGCAGAATCCGCTTGCTCATTTCCACCTATCCCAACATGGCCCGGGACCCAGCAGAAAAGCACGGTTTTCCGCTGGCCAGGCAAGCGGGAAAGCAAAGCTTGGACACGTTGTGTCAAGGGGTTCCGAGGATTGTAATTCGCCAAGGACTCCAGGGCACTCATGGAATCGCTAAAGATAATGAAATGTGTGCCCTGAAGGCCAAGGATCCATTCCACCGCCAAACCGAGAGCCAAAAGCTCTGCAGAAAACACAGAATAGCCTGATGGAAGGCGATGGGCAACCGTCACTCCCTTACAAACACAAGCACAAGCCACGCCAGCGTCTGACTTCGACCCATCAGTAAACAGCCGCTGATAACCGGCGTACTGAGAACACAGCCGCCGGAACTCCTGTAAGTACCGTGCAGGTAGAGTGGAACCCTTCGGGAGGGACGCCAGAGCGAAAATGAAAATGCCACTTGGGACAAGCCAAGGGGCTACTGGCATCCCCCAAGCCTCAAGACGCTGGGCATTTCAAAGGCTATCTCCTGACAGGACTGCTGGAGCCTATCGCGGAAATCACCCTTACCCACCCTGCGTCTACCGACTCGCAAGTCTGGCCCAAACACCATGGACCAAGCAGGACTGGATTCCACAGCACGTAAACGCACAGCATACTGAATGGCCAGCTTTCGCCGACGAATGGCCAAAGGTGGCTCCGAGGCCTCAGCATAGAGGCTGACCACTGGAGAAGTTCGAAATGCCCCAGTCGCCACACGCAGGCCACTGTGATGCACAGTGTCCAACATCTGGAGAGTCGAGTCACTAGCCTCGACCAATCTGGAGACCATATGCTAGTTTATGAATGGTATCTTTCATATCTTCGTTGTTTTCTTCCTCAACTCCAAAATGTTCAATGTTCCTGTTTCTGTTGTACTGCTCGAACTCGTTTTGATCTTGTTTTATTTTGTTTATACTGTTCTTCATGTCACTAGTTTCAGATTCCGTGTTTTGCAAAATTTCAAATTTTTTTTAAGTGTTCTTAAGCGCTCTTTGATTTCTTTATTTTCTTGTTTGATTTTTTCGTATTGTTTTTCAATAAATGCAATTCCTTCCATTATTTTATCAATTTTCTCTATTGATGGTTTCAGCTTCAAGATTTCATTCATGCCTTTCTCCAATCTTTTCACTACAGCAGTTATATCTTCTGAGTCACCTTTGTTTAGTTCAGTAGGTATTTGTTTATCAGGGGGTGCATCGACTACTTCATTATTATCATCTTCATCTCCATCTTGACTCGCTGAATTTGTCCTATACCTTTTACATCTTCTACACACCCAGTCTTCTTTCTTTTTCTGACTCATTCCTTTGATGGTAGATTGGGCCAACCCACAGCATTTTTTGTCATAATGGTATTTGCCTTTGCAAGAAGAACATGTTAAATAGTCACCTTCCGTAAGTATGAGTTTATCTTCACAGTCGACACACCTCGACATGGTAAATGGTTAAATTTATTAGAGAAAAAATTAACTTGGTTTTAACCCGGGTTGAAACTATTAACCCAGAATGACTTTTCGAATACACTCAATTTTTTTTAACCACAGCATACATTTTTGCAGGATGGTGTGTTTGCCCTCAATTATTTTTCAGTTGCATTCCTTTGCTGATACCTAGATAGATGTGTATTTGTGCAAGATTCCATACTTCAAAATTGGGGAACAGAATGGTCCAGATGGGATTCCGTAGATTTCTTACGAATTGTATAAATTCAAAAAGTGAATGTCACCTACCAGCTTCCGTATTTGCTTGGTATTCGACGTGTGCACAAACTGAGCTTTACATGCAATATTTGCACCATCACACACACCACATCTTCAAATGCATGGTCATTTAACAATCTATGAGTACTC
>JAHWFP010192983.1:0-33221 GCA_023313725.1 Lithobius niger
TTGCGGGGGGTTGACACTCCTGAATGTTATTGGTGTCGACGGCCACTTACGGTCCGGCACTTCCTTGTTGATTGTCGCCATCTTGGTGGTGTTCATCGTCGTTTCCATCTTCCGCATGACATTGCACGTCAATTGGGCGATAAGCCTGTCCTCCTGTCCGGTGTGTTTCAATTTTGGCAGGAGGTACAGATGTATGACAAGATTTAGATTAGGTGTTTGCATAACATCTCTGTAATGTGTGGTGCAGTGGTAACCCGGACCACTGCACTGTGACTGAGGTTGGCGCTAATGACCAAGCTGTCGACGCGCCATTAAGCCTCAATCCCCCCTCATGCAGATGCTTTTTGAGCTTTCACATTATGGTAACTCTAAAATGCTTCAAAGTGTAAAAATGATGAATGAGCAAAATTTTAAGGTTCCCAAAACTGGAAGAGTCATGCGAATGCCCTTTGAGCTTTCACATTTTTTTCTCTTTTCCGAGTATATCGCATTAAAAAAAAGCAACATCATGGATTCCTGTTCAATTATTGTCTCCGGCAAAGACTGTGATTTGAGAATTAATCTAAACACTCCCATTAATTTTAACTCTGAAAAAAATTACGATTTGGCACTGTTTAATTTAAACACGTATAACAGCATTCATAACATCACCTCAAAAAATAACGCAATTTAATACACGACAGATACTGGTGCCTTCTGGCACATAGTGTTAGTCACCCCGGGGGCTTACAAAATCGAAGATTTGAATAAATTTCTCAAATCGGCGATAGATGCAAATGGGCACAGCAAGGATGCTATTATGATTCTTCCGAATCTAAACACTTTAAGAACCAACTTGATAATTAACGATCCGAATTACGGAATATCTTTTTTAGGTGACAAGAGTTTGGCTCCAGTTATGGGGTTTGATTAGGCAACTACATGAGAAGTCGAAAAAGTCAAAATACAGTCGACATTATGAGCATCAACACAATTTTCGTACACGTGGATGTCATCGGCAATTCATATTTAAACAACGACACACAGCCCACTTTATACTCCTTTTATACCAATTCCCCGTCCGGTTTCAAAATCATAGAGTCCCCTCATAATTTAATTTTCCTCCCAGTTACTACAACGTTAATCAGAAATATAAGAGGTTGGCTCATTTCACAGACCAACGAGCCATTGGATTTAAATGTCGAGATGCTCATGGTGCATCTCGATTTTAGATCTAAATTCAAAAAAAGGATAAAAATGCTCGTGTTTGGAAAAAAAAGGGAAAGGCCTCTTTATTAATTTTAACTCTAATAATAAAAAAAAGAAAAGGTTTGACACCTAGAAACAAAGCTTTAATCAAATTTATAACAACACCCAGAAAATGAGCGTAGTAGAAAATTACTTAAAAATCAACGAACCTTTGGTGTACGATTCATCAGTCGAGTCTTACACGTACCACGAAAACAATCCTATTATTAGCACCAATCTCAACAACGTAAATTCGGAAATCCGAATCCATGTTGAAAACCAAGATTTACTTCTGTACATTGCCAACAGTTACCTCCTGATTAAAGGGAGGTTGCTGAAGGACGATGACTCGGCCTATCCGACGCTGACGTAGCTGCGTTGATTAATAATGCTCCCATGTTCCTGTTCTCTAATATCAAATACCATCTCGGTGATAAACAAGTCGACGAGTTAAATTATCCCGGGTTCGGTACTCTGATGAAGGGACTGCTCACCTACGGCTCGGCGAAGCAACCGGCTTTGCTCGGCCAGTGCTGGGCGTTGGATAGTGCGGCTTCAATCGCTGCTGAACTAACAGACAACTTGGGATTCAAACAGCGGCACGCATCCATTATCGTTAAAACAACTCTCAAGGGAAGCTTTACCTTTGCCATCCCTCTGAAACACGTCACATGCTCACGACACATGCTCACACTCATGCGAGCGAGTGATAGGAACGCCATCTTCAAAGCAGCGGGAGTGGCCAATGGCAAAGTCGTTCTAAATAGCATCAGCTGGATCGTTTCACATGTCACTGCCTAGGACGAGCAGAAACCTAAACTCTACAACCTCGGCGCCACCGAGGTTTCAGGATTTAGGTACTGGTATTATGATAGCTGCGTGCTTCATCAAAATACCAGCTTCACATGGCGCGTTCTGACTACTTCAGCTGTTGAAAACCATAGGTGTATAGTTCTAGCTTTTCAAACTAACAGGCAGGACTCTTTAGTTAAATATCCTGGCTTGTTCGATCACTGCAGTCTGCAAGATGCTCACGTGACTCTAAATTCAGAAAGATATCTGGTTCTGGATTTAAATACTAATTTTGCCACTGGAGAGTACGTCGGCTTGTACAGAATGGCACAGCAATTTAGGCAGCTTTGCTACGACACTAACGACTTGAGTTTTGACTTGCTTCAGTTCAAGAAAACCTCTTTATGTCCCTAGCAAACCCTCCCTATACATAATGGACTGGGATATGAATAACCTCTACTGTTTGGCCATGTGCGCTCATCTCCCCTACGACAAGTTGCGCTACCTAACAAGGGAGGAGATCAGGATTTTGGACGTAGGCACCGTACCGGACGATGCTGACGTGGGGTATATACTGGAAGTCGACCTCGAGTACCCTAAAGAGTTGCACGACGTGCACAATGAGTATCCACTAGCTCCGGAGAAGATCAATATGGGAAAGGAGCTGATTTCCCCCTTATTCTCTGAATCTGGCGGAAGATTTGAACCACAAGATCAAGTCCTCTTCCAACACCAAATTCATCCTGAACCGTCTGCACAGGAAGAGGTACATCCTACACTACAGGAACTTGAAATTCTACCGCCGGCACGGACTAGTACTTCGGCGTATCAGAAGAGTCTTAGTCTTTAACCAAAGACCGTAGATGAAATCGTACATCAAATTCAACACCGCAAAAACGCAAGAAGCGACCGCTCCTTTCGCAAAATTACTGAATAATTCGGTGTTTGGAAAAACCATGGAGAATACGCAAAGTCGCCTCGACGTGAAGCTGTGTACGACGAGAAAACGGCGCTAAAATACACCTCCCAATCGCACGCCGAATTCTTCAAGATCCTTAACAAAAACCTGGTGCAACTCAACCACAGTGTTCATTGCGCGCTGTGCGATCTTCCGACCTACTCCGGATTTACCATACTGGAACTCTCCAAACTCTTCATGTTCGAATTCCATTACGACTACATTCAGCCAAAGTATGAAGATCACGCCAAACTCCTTTTCACGGACATGGACAGCCTCTGCTACGAAATCGAAATGGAGGACATCTACCGAGACATGCTCGCTGACAAACACT
This sequence comes from Lithobius niger, assembly GCA_023313725.1. Lineage (NCBI taxonomy): Eukaryota > Metazoa > Arthropoda > Chilopoda > Lithobiomorpha > Lithobiidae > Lithobius > Lithobius niger. Next base: position 3,312 of record JAHWFP010192983.1, read on the forward strand.
GTTTCGACACGAGCAACTAACCATCGAATCATCCCCTCTTCTCCAGCACAAACAAACACGTGTTGGGGAAAATGAAAGACGAAATGGGCGGCGTCCCCATCTTAGAGTTCATCGGACTCAGGTCAAAAATGTACTAGATTAAACCTCTGAAAAAAAGAGAATATCAAGAAGGACAAGGGCATCCAAAGCTCGTTCATGAAGAAACATTTGCACTTTGGCAAGCGCAAATACTGACCGAAGCAAAAATAGCCGAGAAGAACGAGAAGGCCGTCCGCAAGTTTGCCGTATTGGAGAACCACCGGAAAAAGTTGCAGGATTTTGAGGCGTGGAAAGAGATTAGAAAGAAAGACGCTATCATCAATAAAAAAGCTAAATAAACACGCTAGAAACGGAGGTGCGGAGAGAAGATAGGTTAAAGAAAATGGCTGCTAGAAAAAGAAAAGCTCAAGCTCAAGAAACTGTGGAGGAGAGAGTGGATAGACTAGAGAAAAAGTCGCTAGTAACAGAAAAGCTCAAGCTCAAGAAACGAAGGAGGATAGACTACAGAAAAAAAGCCGCTAGTAAAAGAAAAGCTCTAGCTCAAGAAACGGAAGAGCAGAGAGTGGCTGGACTAGAGAAAAAAGCCGCTAGTAAAAGAAAAATTCTAGAAAACGAAACGGAGGATGAAAGAAAAATTAGACTGGAAAAAAAGATGAACTCGTGAGACCCGATTATGATAATCTCCGAGCCACGTGGATTAGGCCGACTGGGGAAATCACGTTAAAAAAACGCGCCCCATGCTTTACCTCCTGGGTGGTGTGGAAAAAAAGCATCCGATTTTGAGATATTGATAATTCGAGAGTTCTCACAATGCGAAAGCTCAAAAAGCATTTAAAGACCCTCTACTAATATTGCTAATTCGTCATTTTCAAGCCTCAAAGCATTTTAAAGTTATCACAATGAGAAAGCTCTAAGAGGACTCGCATAACCCCTCCAGTTTTGGGAAGCCCCCAAAATGTTTCCAATTCGTCATTTTTACGCTTTGAAGCATTTTAAAGTTATCGCAATGAGAAAGCTCAAAGAGCAGTTGCACGACCCCCTAATTTTGAGAACCCCCAAATTAGCCATTTTCACACTCTGAAAGCTTTCGAGAGTTCTTACAAAGCGAATGCTCACGAACCATTAGCACTACTCATCGGATGACGTCACTTCCGGTCACGTGACCTTCATGCTCGGAGGTGGACGCATTTAGTTGACAAAAGGACTCGTGTAGCAAAAGGACATTTTTGGTAGCAAAAGGACAAATTTTGGTAGGAAAAGGCACTTGCCCATGGGTGACCTCGACCCACTTTGACCTCGATCCATCTTTGCTATGGCCGCACTTCCAGCTTGCCAAAAAAGTAAAAAAAGGCACCCACCCTCCTCAAGATCGACGAAATTAAAAAAAGTGGCCATCTTGGAAAATGGCCACCGCCATCTTGGATGACGTCAGGGAGGTATCAAAATGACTCAAAAAGGTAGCAAAAAGCACTTTCCCACCCTCGTCCAGATTGACGAATGGGGCTACCATTTTGGATTTCATGGGCGCCGCCATCTTGGATCCGTCATGTGACCGGAAGTGACGTCAGGGGGTGGGGGTGGGTATGTGTGTCCTCATATCGTAAATTCCCACTACTGTTAGACTTTAGATACTGTCCATCTAATGAGTTTGATGTATTTTTTGTACAAAAATATGCAAAGTTGTAGCAAAGTTCTAGCAGAGGTCAGACTTTTGATACCGTCCATATAATGCGTCGTGAAAGTCTTTATAACAACCTGCTAACAACAGAGATCCTTAGCCTGAAGTAACTTTTCACCAGTAACCAACGTCGTCATTACCGATGTTCTAAGAGTTTACTCAATGGTGCTTACACCTTTGATAAATACATGTGTTAGGAACAATACAATCATTATCCAGCTTCAGAGGCAGAGTGATAAACAAAATGGAGAAAAAGGTCATCTATTGAATAGGCCTATTAATTTATTTTTCCATTTGAATTTCAGATGTATTACACAATGCCTACTGAACCATTTTCACTGAATAATGCAATCGAACTCCACATCATGACTAAAATGGTTTTATTTTTACAAATAAAAAAGGTATGTTTAGTAACTTTATGTATAATAATATTAACTAGAATGCTCTTGTCCTTTGTTTTCAAAAGCTTACTTGCACTGGCATTACAGGAATATATGTAGATCAGCTTATCTGCTTGGACACTTATAGAAAAGGCACCTCGTTTACCTGGTGTTCTCTGGTTACATACCTGTCATTGAATTCCCAATATGGAGCAAACTGAGCCAAAATATAACTTTATATTATCGTTAAACAGCTATACATAATTAAGATAGTTACTTAGGCAGTATAGAATTACAGTCAACTTAAAATACTTTTTTCATTGTTACCTAGTTTTTATTCAAAAAGTAATTTCTAAAATGTGAACATATTTAGCGTAAACTAGTATGCATTTAGGGACAAATAGTTAGTTTTGTACAAATGCTCATAATATTTAGAAGTTTGTCTCACTACAGTCACAAGCAACAGCTAATTCTTGATCATTGATGCTTACAAAGTTTGTAATGGTGCTTGTGATTAGGGAAAAATTCTATTGTAAATTTGTTGTATTTTGATAATAGACAAATCGTTTGAGTTTCAACTACGCCGATTATTTAAAAAAAAACATAAATCTACCACACAAAACAAACATTTTTTCCACAATGTCAGAACCTGGATCAATTTGTATTTGATCTAAAATCCAGGATTCGTTATGTCATGCCTATGAAGCAATATATGTGATGTTTTTTTTTATCCTATGATATGTTGTAAAACCATAAAAGTAGACTAAAAATATTTAAATTTATCATTCAAGGACTAAATTACAATTAGTTTCCAGTACTATACCGATTTCACACGTAATAATACGTCGCGTGTTGTGGCCGTACCGTGCCGTGCCGCGCCAAGCCGCTCTGCACCACGGCCACGTTCCCAGCGCGACTTGATTTCACACGTAATAAATACCGAAACGTGGCCGGCCACGTTTTTCGGCTGCCCTCTGACGGTCAAGCTTGGAACCCAACTACGGAAACGAAAATTAAAGCAGAGGCCACCTCAACCGTGTGCGGGAAAAGAAAAACTTGAAAAAAATGTTTACGGAAGATATAAAGATAACTGTCGTTTTTGTTTTGTTTTCCGTTGTTTCTAGATTATAGGTTAGGTTAGTCGCCTGACAAAAAAACTTCAAGGCAAAGTTTGGCATTTTAGTTCATAAAAACGGTTTAAACTTACTTTTAACCAAGAGTTACCACAATTGTTTTTGTAGCAGAAAAAGTTTTTTTTTGGCTACAATATAGGCAACAAGTAAAAATAAAAATAAAAATAGAGAACCGTACGTCGGAAGGAAAAAAAAGTAGAAATATGAGGAATCTACACTGGTAAAATGTTTGGTTTGTTTATTTATTGGTTTGTTTATTTGTGTGCCCTTCTATTCATCCAGAAGTAAGGCCCGTAGAAAGATAAGAGTATAATGCCAAATGAAAGATAATTAAATTACGCTTCGGATAGGCCTATTTTCATTGTTCTAATCTGATTTTTTTTTTATCCTGAAATATGAAAGTGAACTGCGAGTAAAGTTACCCGTGTGCGGAAAAAAAACCTGGCTAAAATGTCCAAGGAAAAAATAAATTGTGTTGCCGTTTTTTTTTTTTTTTTTTTTTCTGTTGTTAGGTTAGGTCAAGTTAGCTGCCTTGGTAAAAAATTTCACCAGGGAACGACATGCCTACCGCTTTTCTCTTTTGATCTTTATTTTTTCGCAACCCTTTTTTCAGTCGGCTGTTTTTTTTCTCCATTTGTTTTTTTTTTTAAGATAAAAAAAAAACTTTTCTCAAAACTAGGCCACCTTAGCGTTACTAATAACTCTGTTGAAACAAGTTTGCATTCAAAGGGTTGTGTCAGCTTTAAGTACCGTTATGTTACCTCATTAACAATTTTTTTCGCAAGCATCAGTTTTCGCATGTGTAATCGCGATGCTATTTAAGAAATACATGTTCGGTGAAAATAGGTAGCACTTTTTACAGGTCATCTCCTTTTGGTTTTGTGGCCAATTCTTCCGCTACAAAAATTCTGACTTTAGGCCTAAACGTTTATCGACGCTTTCTTAATTTGTTAGTCAAAAACTTCAAGCTTAAAGCTGTGTTTATTAGTCGTAGTCTGCTTTGATTAGATCGCCAGTTTGTTTTGGGGGTGAACAGCGCGTTGCATTATGGGGTCACAGGCCGTTTCGCCACTTCACGCAGCGTGGCACGGCACGCATCAGATTTCAGACGTAATAATTAAAGCGAACCGCTCCGCTCCGTCCAGTACCGAACCGCGCCGGCCACGTTCTGAAACGTGGCCAAGCTGGAGCGCAAAATCATGGCCACGTTCGGCCACGTTCGCTTTATTTATTACGTGTGAAATCAAAATGCACGGTTCGGAGCGGCACTGCACGCTTTATTTATTACGTATGAAATCGGTACTAAAGAAATGAACAGGTACCATAAAAAAGGTTAATTTCCTGGCCCCCACGAGGGCTGGCTACAATTAGTTTCATTTGCCTAGGAAAACATACAATACCTGTCAATTTTTGCATTGCGTTCTCAATGCTGTGTTTCATCCTTGAGATTTTAAGTTGCGTGGAACCAGCCAAATTAGTAACACAACTGCGCATGCGCAGCGCAGCCCACCTCTATGAAAGCGACTTGCCATGAAAGCTCATCTTTTGTTCTCTCTCGATCTGTCAGAAGGAGACTCAAGAGAGGAGGTAGGGTGGGTTAAGGTATGTATATTTTCTTACGCAAAAGAAACTACTTTTAGCCTGCCTTAATGGCGGCCAGAAAATTAACGTTTCTTATTACTGCCGGAAAATGTAAAATATCTGTCAATTTTTTTCTTTGACAGCAGACCTCGCCAAATTAGGTGGAAGGCACCTTCTGAACGAGTTCTCTAGGCTAACAAAGCTGGCTTCCAATGGAGACTTGGACTCACTGAGCAATGTTGCAGGTTTCTTGAAGATCTCTTTTTTTGAGAGGAGAAGATTCGTTATGCTCAGTTGGGAAATAGGAATTCGTCATTAATTAGTATACACGAAAGCAAGCCTCTTTACTGATGTGGATCCGTGGGTCTTCATGGTTTGACATTCTGGTTTTGAGTTGTATGATGATGGGTTGAGTTTTAATTTCAACATGACGGGATGTAGATGACCATTTATTGCATTAGTATGGGAATCTGGGGTGTCATTGGCTTTTTGGTCTTCATGAGGTGTCGTGGAGAGAAGGCCTTGTCCAGCCTTGACCTAGAACTTGACACTGTACGTTGGGTTAGCCAAGAAAGAGCCCAGTCGAAGGAGGATCAACGTCATTCGTCTCGTTTTCCAGAACCTGGATGCATTGGCGAAAGCAGCACTGGGCTACAAGGGAGCACTGGCGGAAATCCACGAAAGGAGAGGCAATCGACTCTATACGTGGGTTGTAGCCACGGGAGAGACGGGGTGCAGGAAGAAGCCACGACATTCGTAATGTCTTCTGGTAGCTTGATGCTTGGCGAAAGCAGCAAATGACTGCAAGAGAGCATTAAGCAGAAATCCACGAAAGGAGAAGCAAATGACTCTATATGTAGGTTCTAGCCCCGAGAGAGACGGGCTGCAGGAAGAAGCAGCATAGTTCGTCTTGTCTTCTAGAGGCTGGATGTATGCCTAAAACTGCACATTGCGGCAAGAGAGCACTAGGTGGATACCCCCGAAAGGAGGAGGCTGCAGGAAGAGACCACTGCATTTGTCTTGTCATCTGGAAGTTGGATGCTCGGCACAAACAGCAAAGGGCTGCAAGAGAACACTTGGCAGAAATCCGGCACAGTACATGCATTTGGGCTGCAAATGGACGAAAGCAGGGTGATGGTCCCGTTGGTCGACTGGAGTGCGTGGAGTAGAGATTTATCGAGGCTCAGTCAAAGCCATAACAGTGCGTCTAATGAACCGTATGCAATGTGGATGACTGGGCAGCAGAGGTAGCTGCATCGAGAAATCACTCTTTGGGCACAAAACCTTCCAAGGTTCGGCAAGTCATGAATTTCGTCCAAACAAAACGAGGTGCAATGTGGACAACAAAGTTTTGCCCATTCAGGGTTGGTGATTTTGAAGGTTTAGAAACCACGAAAGTTTGCCTGGCAAACCTGGGATGCAACATGGATAACTGGTGGTCCATAAATTCTGGGATCGAACGGCAAAGCACGAAAGCCTTCACGGCAATAATGAGCAATTGAAATAGCTGGGCATCAGAGGATGGCGAACAAAATGGCGTAGACAGCATCAATGGGAGACGGGAAGTCTGGTAGAGCCACGAAAGCTACCCCGTGGGGAGAGATCAAAGTGTTTTTACGATTGGGAACAGCCGCGGAGAATCTCAAGCTGGTTGTAGGATTCTGTTGGGGTGGAGATCGTCATGACGTTTCTCCCTAAACTGTAGAAGGCTGGGCATTCAAAAACACCAAAGAATGCCACTGAAGCAGTGTTGTCGGCAATGGAACTCCAGGTACCAAGGAATGAGACAAATCACATATTAAAGTAGGGTGCGCACTTGATGGGTAGCCGTCATTGAAACACAGCCACAATGATTGCCAGCAGAGCAGGGATCCAGACCAGTGGGGTTGAAGAGAGTCCAGAGGTGTCAGACTGTCTGCATGAACAGAATATCGACGAAAGCTCTCCTGGAGCAGCTGGGAATGTGGGAGGGTCAATTAGGCTAGTGAATCGAGACATTAACAGTGAATACCAGTACGGACAAAAAGATACGTTCATGAAAAAGAAGTGCCGCTGAGAAGACATCAAAGATGGCAGAAAGGTGACGAAAGCTCCATGAGGGGAGTAGGGGTGGAGGGAGACAGGTGGTCACGGCAGAAACCAACAGGATGAGAACTCCAATGGTGAATGACGAAAAGATGAACACGAGGTTGAGGGCTGCGAATGAGACGAGCAGTTGTGCAGACAACACGATACTTCTGGAATTTTCTCTTGATAGGCAGGTGGAAGCCAAGATCGAGATAAGCTACAAGAGTCGAAAGTGTCATTCGTCTTGAAACTTCATCCAAATCTTGGGTCGCAGCCACGAATGAGAATAGTAGAAATGTAGGCAGCATCATTCGTCTTGAATTTTTCTTGATGTGTGGGACCAAGTCACGATTGAGACGAGCTTTAATGTTGAAACGTCATCCGTCTCGAATACGTCATTCAATACGTGGGTTTTAGCCACAAATGAGATGGGCAGTAGTGTTGACAGTACCATTCGTCTTGAATTTTCCACTTATTACGTGGGACCAAGTTGCTATTGAGACGGGCTGCAAGAGTTGAAAATGTCATCCGTCATGAAAACTTCACTCAAAACGTGGATTCTGGCCACGAATGAGACAAGCAGTAGTGTGGACAGCGCTATTGGTCTTATTTTTTCACTCGATACGTGGGTGTTAGATACGATTCGGACGTGCTACAAGTGTTGAAAACGTCATCTGTCTTGAAAACCTCACTCAAACGTCGGTTTTAGCCACGAATGAGACGAGCAGTGGTTTAGACAACGCCGTTGGTCATGATTTTACACTCCAAACGTGGGTTCTAGCCACGAATGAGACAAGCAGTAGTGTAGACAGTGCCGTTGGTCTTGATTTTTCACTTGATTTGTGGGTGCTAGCTATGATCGAGACGAGCTGCAGATTAGAAAACTCCACTCAAAGGTGAGTTCAAGCCATGAATGAGACGTGCAAAAGTGTTGACAAAGTGTTAAAAGTGTTTTTACTTCTCCTCTTCTTTTTTTATTATAGTGATAGAAAGAAAACCACGAAAATCCGGTTGTTGTAGACATTTGGTTGAATACCGGGGCATGTAGTCAACCCAGCATGGTGCTAGTTGGTTGAAGGCTGACGAGCTTTTGTGAAGATATGAATCGTCGGACGGTGGCGCCTGCTGGTGGCAGAGTTGGTAGGAATGAAAACGGCAAAAGCTCGCCGATTCCCGACAACGCTGCTTTCTTCTTGTGGACTGGGCGTGTCAGAGCGGTGGCACCAGCTAGTGGCAAAATGCAGGAAAAGCGGCGTGGCTTCGTTGGGAGAGAGGACTATCACTGAGTAGTATATTAGGAAATGGGAGCTAGACGAGAGCGTATAATGGATGAAAGCCCTCCCGAGCTGTTAGGTGAGAGGGTCCAATAGACCGCCACGGGAACGGCTACTGTCATCTGAAGAGATGAAAGAAGACCCGGTAATACGTGGAGTTGGACGAAAGCTCTCCTGAATTGTTAGGCGAGATGGTCAAATGGTCCTTAGCAGGGATGGCTCCAGTCATTAAGCATGACGAAAGAAGACTAAGTAATGCGTGAAAAGAAGTTGGACAAAAGCTTCCCAAGCTAACAGGCAGGAGAGTACAAAGGTCCGGCGTACGGAACACGGCTTTCGCCATCTGGCAATGACGAATGGAGGACGGACGAGTGTACGGGATTGGGCAAAAGCTCTCCGGAGCTGTTGGGCTGGAGGATCCAATGGTGTGGAAGATGAATGTAGGACAGACAAATGCATGGAGATGGACGAAAGGTCTCCCGAGCTCTGAGGCAGGAAAGTCCAATGGTGCACAAGGGAAGATGGCAACCATCTTGAAAGGACGATGGAAGGTCAAACGAGTATGAGGAGGTGGACGAAGGCTCTCCCAAGCTGGAAGACACAGGGTCCGATGGCCAAGCAAAGATAGTTGCTACTATCTAGGAAGGCGAATGGAGACCAGTCGAGCGTGGGGATTCATACAAAAGCTCTCCCGATGTCAGGATGTTCCATTGGTCAGGTGCCATCATCCGAAAGATGGAAGAAGACCGGAGGCAGGACAGATGTTCAGTAGGTGAACTCCCAAGCTTAGGAACGAAAGAACGGTCACCCAGTGGTGACAACAGAAAATGGGAAGTCGATCCAGAAGGTGCAAAAAAGGACGAAAAAAAGGGAGAGAGCGACCGCAACATGGTTGTTTGAGGACAAATGATGGTGAGCTTGCGTGGCAAGCCACTTTTATAAAGGAGGGCAGCACCGCGTATGCACAGATTGGTTACCAAGCTGGCCGGTTCCACACAACTTAAAATCTCGAGGATGAAACACAGCATTGCGAACAAAATGTAAAAATTGACAGGTATTGCATATTTCCCAGAGGCAATAAGAAAAAGCTTTACCTAAACTGAAACGGGATCCAAAAAAATCCACCAAGTATTTGGGAATTTCCCCTTATTACGCTGCGTGTATGTGAGTAAAACTAAAACAGTGACAATGTATTAGGAGTATTTTATTTTTATTTCCTGCCTTTCAACTCAGCCTGATAGTCTGTAACTCATCTTTAACTGTCGAGGTTATCTATTTTGCAACGAAGAGAGAAATGTTTACTGGGTATAAAATGCCTCATGCTTTTTTTTTAATATAAGTGATGTTTTCAGCGTTAAATTTCCTTTCAAATTTCTTCAATTTACAAGTATATTATTTTTTGCTGTTTGGGATAATATCTAAAAAATATCATGTTGTTAATATACCCGGTATGTATATAAAATCACCTGCTCATCGAATAACCTTTATGTGTATTTTGGCCGTAAGCCTATAATCAACAAATAGTAGTTTTTTTTATTATTTTGTAAGCACTATATTAGTGGAAATAGATCACAAGTGTAAAAGTCATTGAAGTTATGTAATCCTTTCTTAAGATTGTGCTTGTGACAAGTATGTGCTGTAAGGGGCAGCTGAGCATCTAATGTGTACTCCTCACCTCCTTGTACTAGGTGATAAGTTAGTAAAGCATTAACTGCTCTAAAGAACACACATATGTGGCCTACACTTTAGCCTTTTTTAAAGTGAAATTAAATATTAAAAAAAAATACATCGTAGTACATGTATAATATAACAAAAAACTGTATATGATGAGCTAATGAATTAACAATTCTCACTTCTAACTATGAAAGTTTTTCTAACGAATTTTTTTAGGCCTTACACAATCATGATGAAGTAAAGTTCATACGATGAAACTGTCTTTCAAAGTTAATACTGACTCAGTTCATACGATGAAACTGTCTTTCAAAGTTAATACTGACTCAGTCTTAAAGCTTAATCAAACATTTTAGAAAACAACAGAATTCCAATAAGGGCAGGGCCAAAAATGAATAGGAAAGCTCGTTATCAATAAACATTCAAGGCTTTACAGGGTCGACTTAAAGTGGATATCTTTTGTTTCCTAAAATGTTTGACTGAGTCAGCTTTAATTTCGAATGTTTGTTTCATCGTATGAATTTTACTTTAATCATGATGACGTAAGACCTAAAAAAGTCTTTAGAAAAACTTTCTTAATTAGAAGTGAGAAGCGCAATCTCAGCTTCTAAACCATCTCTATTTTATTTTTCATATCGAATACTGGTGGAGGATCAGCGCAAATTTTTAAGCATATTTTACTCTCTACTTCATAAATTACCGAAATGGTGACAAAAGGAAAAATGGGTGTCTTCTTGCTCTTTTCAGATTACACTGCTTAACACACCCAAACGACCTTGTTCGGATACTCCAACAGCTCATCGTTGTACATTTGCGTGTTCTACAAAGCTATTACTAGAAAGAATTGATTGCAGGTTAGTGCCTAATTTAGTTGATTTATCCATCGATATAATTTTCAAGGACCTTCGATGTTGACACCTCCATTTAAACAAATGCTAGATAATTTAATGTTGAATGTATACTCTCACTAGTGTTGGCAGTGCAGAACTACCTCGAAGAATATAAAGCTCCAACCAGGATTGTAAAGAAAAAAGAGTAACGGACATTTCACTGATTCATTACATACTTAACTGATCCATTTGATAAGTCCCATGATTATAACCACTCTTTCAAATCATAGCCAGTAATACTTATCAACAATAGTATGAAGTGTAGCAACAGAGATCTGGGCTGTTAATGTGAAACAGCCTCCCCTGTGCTCCATTTTTCTGTTCCGTGTTATGCCCCTATTATGTAATCCTGTGTGTAAATAAAAAGTATGTTTCTTTTTTATGGTTTTTCACATTCAGACAATTAACAATACATGCTGTAATAATACTTTTAACCTCAGTATTTAGCCAAAGTAGTGTATTTTCCTTGTACTCATAGTTACGATCATCGTTTGCAGTAGTCTCTTTCCCCTCTCTATTATTCCACTTCACCACTCTCATTGATTATTTTCTTCTGTTAGTCTCCAATCGTATTATTGGTTTTGCTTTGAGCCTCTTCTGTTCTGCCCTCTAGTAGGGGGGGGGGGGGGAATGAGGCTTAATGGCGCGTCGACAGCTTGGTCATTAGCGCCAACCTCTAGTAGGCAGCTGCCTTTATAACTCATCTTGCTCTGTACCGTCATGTGGTTTTTGACGTTTTAGGCATTACTACAGTTTGAAAAGTAAAGCCCTCTCCAATGACAGGATCGACAACTATACATCTCCGATTCTGTATCCAGTATGGGTAGTGAGTAATGGTAATGATGTGCTGGCATTTTTTAAGTGCTATTCGAGGACTTTCGAACGAAAAGCATGTCATGATGTCAAACAAGAAAGGCAGAGTAGAGACGTTCAGGTCACTTTCTCCCATTATTGTGTGATGACTTTGCCGATCTCTTACACATTGAGTACACCAATAAATCGCGCGTTTGGACAACTTCTTTCTTCTCTCCTTTGATACTATATCTTCTACACGCCCCACAGTACCAATTGAACCCTGATACAGCCATATTACCTCTTGGTGAGGGGGACGCCACAGTGATGATGCTGTGTGCGACCTTACCCAACACCTATCTTCCATAGATGTACATACAAATGCTTGTGTCCATTCGTCACGCACGCTCTTGTTATTCTCTCTTCTCTCCTCTTCTCCAACTACTAGAAACCCCTGGAGTACTTCAACACTCTGGTAGCATAGACTGTTCGTCTGGTTCCTGGATGGTCCGAAGATTCTCCTCCTGATTGGCAAAGTTACTTCACCCAACACAGCCTCAAGACATGGTTTGTTTAGTTCATTCACTCACATCATCACCAGAAAAGAGAGACACTGGCTGCAATGGAACATTCATGGGAACACGGTTAACCAGGTTGTGTGATGTGTGATGTGTGTGATGAATCACTGTCTAGCCCTGCTCTGTACCAGCATTTGCACCTTCATCACCAGACAAAAAAAAAAACAGAAAAAAATCGATGAATTCGACCAGATGTACAAGTTGAGTGAACTGATGAACATTATTATTATGAGTGGAATGGAAAACGATACTACCTACAGGCAGCGGGAATGCTGTTTAATGGAAGGCATAGTAGCGACCGCTTATTCCTTAATAGAAAATCAGGCTTGAGAGGCTTAACAGAAAATCACCTGACTCTACCATGAAAATGAAATCGTTACTATTTTCGAGCTAACCCTTAACTTTAATTCTACTGAAAGCAGAATCATTCGATAGCTCGACATATTCTCAAATGAACTCACAGACTTATCCATCTTCTTGTGTAACTGACATCCCGCATATTTTGTACAGTCGAATTTCACAGAGGTTACAGAGTAAAAAAGACTGTAACAGTGTTGTAAATGAATTTTTTTGCAGTGTTTTATGTGCCTTATTATGGTCCCCCCATGTGAGGCAGAAATATTGCGTTTCTAAATTTCAAAAAACAAAATCTTGTGCAAGGGATGAAAATTTACGCAGTCGACCCATAATCACCACACATTTTTTTTACACAAAAAAGCATCCTACTCCTCTTTAGCACCAATGGCTTGTCCAGGTGAGCAGCTGAGAAACTAACAACTAACTCACATACAAACTAACGTACAAAACAGGAGCAAACAAACTACTCTGGAATTGATTAGCATTTCTCTCCCAAATTTCAAATTCAATTCCGAGTTAGAAAGTTGATGCGTCAGCTGTCTAAGAGGAGAAATGAGTCTAAAAATACGTTTCTTCAAATAACCAGCCTTGTAACTTATCAAGGCAAAGGGTATGAAGAATTCTCTTTGAAGAGACTTGAAATACTTTAGTGGAATAGAGATAAAATTTATCAACAGAAAGTTGTTATTTCTGATATTTACAAACAAGATGATGCACTACTTAGGCTTAGGTTTGTAGGGACAAATAGGCACAAAGATAAACAGAAAAATCTTAAGACTTGCAATATCTCATCAATCGAAAGTTCGTTCTTAGAATTACGCGATATTGATCACCTGACCTTATTTGAACCTTTGATGTCCAGGTATACGTTTGATGACAGCCATCCTTATGTATCAAACTTCACAAACTCAATATCCTTCGGGATTTGCTTGTTAGTTTTCAACATAAAATAAACCAAAAAAAATTCACTGATGTTCGAACGAATTAAAACATGTATGTAGTCAACTCACCAAACATAAATTCCTCTAAATTTTAAATTGGTAAACAACCACACAGCTAATTTTGTCTCGGATAACGTGTTCGATAGAAACCAACGGTCTCTTCACTGCCAAACGATCATTATAGGACTTAGTCATTATTCCAGGCCACGTAACCTGCCAAAGGTGCTGAGTGGCAAATGTCTCCGTTTGACCAACAATTATGCTACTGTGGTTTGTACTTAGAAGAGTCTATCGATTTATACATTTTCTTCCATTTTACCCCAATAAACGTATGACAATCCTTACATTTTTCTGCAGTAAAAATACGACCTAAAGTTGAATAATGTCTAGAAAACACACATTTTAAAAACTAACTTACGTAAGTAAAGTCCCACTTGTAAAGGTTTGATGCTCTCACAGCCGAAGTCATAACACCAGAAGACGAGAGATACAATTGTACTAGGCAATTCCAATCAGAACTTCTTTTTCATGGCACAACTCACAAGAGCATCGGCATCACGGAGCCCGTCTCTTCCTGAATAATGTCAGAGGGTGGCTAGGATCGGGTAGAAACCTGGAACCTCTAGCGCATGAAATAATCATTCTCGCCATAAGTCAGTCCATCTTACCTCACAAAACTCCAATGCCGTGGGATTAAATATACTACCGCAAGCAGGACCGGACCGACTCAATTCTTATGACTGGGCTCATAACATTTTGGTCCACTAAATTTAAAAAAACATTTTACCACCGAATTAGTTTTTCCATAAATTTACAGGCATCCACCCCCACTTCCCCAATGATGCATTCAGTTGAATCGGCCATTAAAGATTTACACGTTAGCATTGCAATGAACAAATCTAAAAAAAAAAAAACTAAATAAAATTAGGGGTGCTTGCCCACTGGACTATCGCCCTACAGCCCCCCTACCAAGTAAGGGCCTGATCGCAGGTATATTAAGTGAAACTAATCATTTGTATAATTTTACAGGAATCATTCATAAGCATTTGCGTTGACGTTTAGAACGGCCATCTTCGTTATTTACTGCTGTAGACTGTCAATTAGTAGTTCTGCACATTCTTTTACACGGAGTTTCACTCGTCGTCACTTGTATTTTATGTTTCGTTAGCACTTCAATAGAGACATAATATCAACTAAACTATACATTTGTTTTGTAGAATGCCTTACATGGGAGAATATGACCTGCCTCTGTGTAATACACCGCCTAAAGCCAAACGAACTCATGAGGCCTATGAAGAAATAAATATGACAATTGACAGCTACTTACCTGCATGCGGATGTCTGCCACGATGTGAAACTACTGTAATCAGCTATATCTCCCATGAAGAAGAGTTTGAGTTTCCTAGCATCATAACGGTTGTAATGTTTGATTCGGATTTAATAGAACATTTTAAAGAAGTATCGGCATACGATTTTTCAACTCTTTTGTGTGACGTGGGTGGAAATTTTGGCATTACACTTGGTTCATCATTATTATCAATATTTGATGCAATGCATATAGTCGTAGCTACAATGTACGGATACATTAAAATATTAACGAGAAAACGACCTAGAAGAACCACGTGGCAAAAGCATGCGATGAACACCAAAAGAACTGGCATACATGACTGGAGAAAATCTCAACCGGATGCCTGGAAGAGTCATGGAATGAATAACTGTAGAAGACCTCCAGTCAATACCTGGAAAAGGTCTTCAATTGATAATTGCAAAAGATCTGAAATAAATACCTGGAAAACTCACCACTACCACCAGGTAGTGCCAAATCGATCCATCATATTTTTGTGAGTTGTACACGACTAAAACAAATATAGAGTAATGTGCCTTAATACTATAAAGCACACTGAATTCCACAAGTTTGTGACAGAAATACGTTCAAAAGCCTGGTACATCATCAACTATTGAGAATTCGGATACTGTACCGTGAACGAGATTATGATGACCAACAAGTTTCAATCTGCTACTGGTAATACAATAATAGAGAAAAACCAACTTAGCTTAATCTGTTTATTCTCCTCGTCCAGTACGACTCAATAAAAACGAAATTCCATACATAGTAGCTGTGATGAAGAGGAGTAACTAGAATGACATTTAACTGTGGTGATCAGTTGTCGAGAAATGTGTTGCATTATTAGGGGCAAAAGTTACTTAATTATGTAGTTATTCAATGCCCTTCATTATGAAATATACTAACTTCGGTCATGTATGGTATTAGATTAAAATGAATATGTCTTCACTGCAACTACACATGAAAACAAATACATTCAGTGATGACAACAACAAATCCATAGAGTCATTTTTCCCAGTTCAAGGAGTGACTTTTACACCTAATACAAATCGTAGTTTTCCTAGAATAAAAATATTGCTTCCATGCCATTTTTTTAAAAGTAAGTGGGCACTGAGAAAATCAATCAAAATATTAGTTCTGTATTACCGTTTTGTGTTGAGGATTTGCGTTGTTCTTTGGGTTTAACCTGCATTTTGATGACGTATTGTTGTCATATTAATATAGCAATATTTTTCGATTCACCTCCAAAAATTCCTGCGAGGGTGACGCCCCCTCAATAGGCACTGCTGATCTGGATCTTAATGAGGCGGATAGAATATTCCACGATGCCGACGACCGATCAACATCTAAGCTGCTAAATAGCAAGCATTGTTTCAGATGCATACAGGTTTAAATCTAAGCATAGCAGTGCATTAATGTTGGGCTAAGTGTATTGTTGTATGATGGTTTCTTTCGCATTTAGTGGCACTCCATTTATTCGTATCTTGCTCCATACTTCACCATGCTTACTGCAACAGCTGAACTTACGAGACCAGATGGTGGAATCCGTGAATACCAAAATGTAAGGTGTTTTACTGTGTTTTATATATATTTTATTGTTACTCTGATGAAGACATCGTACAATTTTTAATGTTTGGTATTGAAATAGAAGTTTCTTACTGCCACTGGACAATATGCAGTCCCTGTCAATTTTTACATTGTTATCAATGCTGTGTTTCATCTTTGAGCTTTTAAGTTTCGTGGATCTGGCAAGCTTGGGAACCCCACTGTGCATACCCTCCTCTATAAAACGGTTTGCCACGAAAGTTAAAGATCTTTTCTTCTCAAGCCGCATGTTCCCTTGCCTTTCGTCCTTTTCTATGAGTTTTCATTTGTATGAGCATTCGTTGCTTGTTTGATGCCTCTTAAATCCATCTAATGCACACAAACCTGCCGAGTCTTTTTCTGATCGTGCACTCGTTGTACTTGCTTCCATGACTCGGGCTTTCGTCCAGTCCTTGACTGTTGCTGCCGTCACTTTAGCATCCTGCCAACCGAGGTTTCACTTAGATCGTTCACTCATGGCATGAGCTTTTGTGCCTCGAGATTTTGTCCGGAACTCTGCAACTCGACTGGGCTTTGTTTGTTGCTGCCATCGCAGTGCTATTCTGCATGCTGAGTTTTCGCTTGCATCGTGCACTCGTAGCACGAGCTTTTAAGACTCGAGCTTTCGTCCGGACGTCATCACCTCAACTGAGCCTTGTTTGTTGCTGCCGTCCTCCATGCCGAGTTTTCGTTTTGATCGTGCTCTTGTTCTACGAACTTTCGTGACTCGAGTTTTTTTCCTGAAGTCTCCACCCCGTCTGCTCCTCGATTGTTGCACCCATCATTCGCTGTGCATTCGTTTGTTCATGCTCACCTTGTGCGAGCATCCATTCTTCGAGCTTTCGTACTTCGGATCTGCACTTTGTTGGTATACTGCCACATGCCGACCTGCCTGCAGAGTTTTTGTGTGATCATACACTCTTTGAACATGCTTCGTTTCTGATCCATGCTTCTTCTGCTCGCTGCCACAACGGTACCGACAAACCAGCAGTGTTTCGTTTTGATCGCTTATGGTCTCGAGATCCACACATCCACAGCTTGCTGCCGTCTTGTTGTCGACCTGCTGCCAAGTTTACGTATCAAAGTGTATTCGCTGAACGAGCATTCGTTGCTTTGGTTTAACCTTGTGTCCCACACCTTGATTGTTGCCACCGCCACGTTGCAGCCTTGCCCACTGAGCTTTCGTTCCGCCATCTTCGAAACCAACAAAGGAAGCAAAGATGGACGTCCCTTTGTCCCCTTCTTCTTGACGACTGAACACCCTAATGCCGCCGTCGCGCCATCAGATCAGTCTGCCCATTGACCTTGACGCACCGCCTTCGCTGCACTATGACGACTTTGAATCATGACTCATCTACCACCATCGTTACCCATGCTTGAATTTGGTGGCTTAATGGCCGAAACACTGTCAAAGGAACAAGACAGCGTGGTTCTCTCCCTATTGTTTCCCAGGGTCAAACCACATCTCTCCAGATGAGCTGCGCTTCTGCAGAATCTCAACTTGATGTGACAATCCTTCAACAAAGTTAACACTGGCCTTCAACCCGTCCAAAGATACCTCCTGCCTCGAAGTCGAAGAAAACTGCTTTCACGATATAAACAACAAGTGACGACCTACAATTAAATTACGAACTTTGTCATTTTCGCCGCAGAAGTTGACAAGTCATCGTGGTTCCCTCGCTGTGTCTCCCAGGGATTTTCCTAGTTTACACTTCATTTGGCTGTCATCTTGATGTGCTTTCGCCTGAATTTTGTCCTCATGCTCCAGTCTGTTGCCTCCCAACACTGTACTTCGTGGGCGCTGTTGTGTCCCAACAATTCCTGGGGTTGCTCTCTGTTTCGACAGCTCTCAACCCCCATGGACCAGCCTACCTTCACCATCATGGCTGCAGTTACTGCCACGACTACACGCTTACCGCCACGTTAAACTCTGTGTGTGCTTTCTCGTTTCAACAAACCCTCAACGTGCCTACGTGGCCTAGCATTCTGCGCCGATGAACCCAAATGCTGACACTGTGACACAATGACGTGGCTTTGCCGTTTCATTCATGCCAGCTTGCCGGAAACGTTCGTCATCAGACGCTTTTTTGATCCTTCTCCGTTGTTCCGGCTGCAGATGATCTCACACCACCGTTTATTTTCACCGACCGTGACAGTAAGCGGAGCGACCAGTTTCTATCTTCGTTTTTGTTTTCGGTTAATTACAACTATATAGTGAATGAAACTCCAATTTACTTTTCGCAAGGCGAAGCCCAACCGCTGATAACACGCCCGACACCACTGCTACCTCCCTAATTCAGGGTGATCAACACTGCCGTTTTGTCCATTGGATTCACTGTCATGCGAACATAACCTCCAAGCAACAAAAGGTGCCAGCTCCAAAAAGACTAGTCACAGCTTAGCAAGCCGACTAAGCAAACACTGCTGCTCACCACCATGCCTGAATCCAGTAGCTGAATGAGAAGACACCGTTGGAAGAAAAAATACATCGTGGCTGGCTAACAATGAAAACACGCCACTCTTCTGTCGTTTTTCGCCCTGTGCACTCTTTTGCCGATTAGAGCACTGACTCCCCAGCTAACATTGCTGTTAACTACCATGCCTGAATTCGATGGCTGAGCAGCGGACACTGTCAGATGGGAACAACACATCGTGGCAGGTTAACAACGAAATCACGCCACTCTTTCGTTGTTTTCTGTCTAGTGCTCTCCTTCGTTGATTACAGCGCCGATGCCTCGACAGAAACTGCCGTTCAGCACCACGTCTGAATTTGGTGGTCAATCCGTTCCTTGCTTTCGTCCTTTTTGAGTGCACCCCGATTAATGGACAAGCATTTATTGCTTGCTCAACGTCTCCCAGATCCACTTGAAGTTAACCTGCCCATTAATCTTTCGTCTGATTGTGCACTTGCTGTTCGACTGCGTTTTGCACCCGGCTGTCACCTTGACGTCCACCTGCTGGCCGAGCATTGCTTTATTTGTGCACACACTGTACTTGCTTCAGTTCCTTGAGCTTTCATTCCCTTGCTGCCATCCCGATGCCAGCTCCTTCGTAGCGGTTTTGTTGAAAATAGCAGTAGTTGTACGTGATTTCGTTGCCCAAGGTTTCGTCACGGTGATCTGCACCTCATCTGATTGCTGCCGTCAAGACGGCGACCCACCCGCCGAAGAATCGTTTTATCGCACACTCATTGCACATAATTTTGTTGCACAAGTTTTCATTGCCGTTTCTACACCTCCTCTGCTCGCTGCCATCATGCAGCTGACCTACCATGCACTCGTCGCCCCCCCCTGTGGGCTGGGGGTAGAATAAGCCCACCGTACCCCTGCGTGTCGTAGGAGGCGACTAAAAGGGAACCCAAGATCACGGTTTGCTAGTGTGCCAACACCCTGTGACTTGAGTTCGTCCAGGATGGCATCATCACCGATGGCAGGATGGCCTCAATCCCCCCCCCCCCATGCACTCGTCGCACAAGTTTTTCATGGCCCGAGGCAAGGGTCTGGAGGCCAACGCCTTCTCAGCCCGCCGCCACTGCATTGCTGACCTGTCTACCGAGCTTTCGTTGAACGTGCATTAGTTGCATGGGCATTTGATGCTCGAACTTTCTCCAGTACCCTGCGCCATGACCGTTGCCACCATCATGATGCCGCGTACCTACCAGGCTTTCGTTCAGCTGCCCAAATGCTTGCCAACAGAACCTGAATGAGCGTTCATTTGTGGTGACTGAACTTTCTAATGCTGCCGTTGCACCATTAGGTCATTTCGTCCATTCATCGTTCAATGATGCACCACCTACTAGCGCATTGTTTCTTCACCTGCAATCCACCCAACTCACGATAATTCAAGACGTGGGTGTTTTTTTGGCTTTCTGCAACCAGCATAATCACTCACAGGCTCACTCAACTCAGTTTGTCTCAACATTCGCTGCCGAAACTCCGCCCTCTTTCGTGACTAATACCGATTTCGCATTGGTAAATTCAAGCGGCCAGGCCGGACCGGGGAAGGGGCAGTGCCAATTGGGCGTCCGGCCAGCCCGCTATCGCGTTGGTTAATTCCACGGCTCGCTGATCATGATTTACAGCACCGCCACGTGTCGGTTTGCGGCAGTTGACACTTTCCACTTTCTGCCGCTACACTGCAGCACCATTCATAAACCATTCTGATTTAAGCGGCGCGGGCTGGCTCCGTCCTAATTTGATTTTGCGTTAGTTAATAAAGCGGTCTTGGCCGTGCCTGGCATGGCCAAGCTCACACCATTGGTGTGAGCTGGGCAGGCTCTCGAAATACCTGCCCGGCCTAGGCCAGGTAAATAAAACTGTACCCAGCCCTCCTTAAATAAATACGGATGCAATTGGCTTTCTGTCCCGTTTATACCCAGCCCTCCTTGGCACGGCCAGGGCCACTTGAATTAACCAATGCGAAATCGGTATAAATTCACGAAAACTCTTTGACCTACCCCTGGCACCACACCAACGTTTCCGCTCGACATCTTGTTGTCACCAACTCCTCACCACCTCAACCCATGAGTTACAACTTCGCTACTATCAGATCAGCTTTACCCTTTGAAAAAAGGGGGCCAGAAGCCGCAAAGAAATCAGCCAACCAACCATGCCTGCATGCACACAATAAAGCAAATCATCGACAAGCTCGCAAACTACAAGAAAACTTTGAACACACGAGCAATCATGGGAGCCTGCAAACAATCCAGCAACAAAGACCACACAACTCAAAACCCTCAACGACCTCTTCAAGAAAGGGCCAAAAGGTTTAATTTTTCTCGTTCACCACTTTGCACTGGATCCCATCGTCAGCGCATCAAGAAGCACCAACTACCACGACGTCCTACCACGACGTCAACTGTATCCCCTCTCTCAAAAAACAAACAATTAACAAACCTTTTGAGGGGGGACAACCAGCAACCTGACACGTTTTCCAGTTTGGGATCCATCCATTGTCCTCCATCCTCTGCGGAAACAAAATCATGAACCTACGTAACATTCCTCTGAGCCTATGCTGCAAACCCCCGACGCATTCAAATCTAACCACAGTCAGCCAAACCATCACAACTGCGTCCCACACCCGGAAACCCTTCTGGAGCCCTGACATCAAAAACCATCCCATCCCATCCCATGTGAACCATTCCATCTGATTGTCTTTTCAGTTTTATGAAAAGTTAATTGCCAATAAAAGTTCAGGATTCACCACAAAATGTGGTTTAAAACTTTAAAATCGTCTGCGCTCTGAAAAGAGGCGATTCCCTCTTTTTTCCAAAAAAAAAACAAAGAAAATTCACGTTCAGGGAGTTTCCAAATGCAGGGAAACGCTAGCTTTGGAACCCTAGGGAACTCGCTTAGAAGGTGCCCACCACCTTTTTTGACGAGGACTGCTGGCAAAGAAAAAATTAACAGGTATTGTGTATTTTCCAGCGGCAATAAGAAACGTAAATTTGCTGGTCTCATGAAGTTCGGCTGAAATTTCTTTCTTTTGCCTAGGAAAATATACAATAACTTAACCCACCTTAGCTTCCATCTTGAGTCACCGTCTGCCATATCAAGAGAGAACAAAAGATGGTTAGCTTTCGTGGCAAACTGCTTTTATAGAGGAGGGCTGCGCCACGCATGCACAGTAGGGTTCCCAAGCTGGCCGGATCCATGAAACTTAAAAACTCAAGGATGAAACACAGCATTGAGAACACAATGCAAAAATTGACAGGTATTTATATTTTCCTAGGCAGAAAGAAATTTCAGCCGACCTTCATAGGGACCGGCAAATTTACGTTTTTGTTGTTCAGCACATGTGAGTATTTGCCTAGGGTTCTCACTTGCTCCGAACTGAACATTAGCTATCTACTAATCTGTGAAAGGTTTCAACTGGTGTTGCAACGTGTTACTCAGGTGGCATATCTCAAATTAATTAGGTTTGAAGTAATGACTATTGAAATTGCATAACTTTTATTGTTGCTTTTTTTCCCCATTTTAAACCAAGCTATGATTTTTATGTGATTTATCATATAAGTTTTAAAAGAGAAATTCCAGCATTTTACCTTTGTCATTTTTCACAAGTAACAAAAAAAACCTTAGACGGAAATGAACCTTAGAACGGAAAACTATGACCCTGACTTTGCCATAAAAGTAAGACCCATGAAAACTCTAAGAATTCTGCTACTAAAACTATATCATGAATCAATGCTTGAAGGTCGTACTTGTTTCCTTTACGCACTGGGTCATGCTGTTAGTACGTTGTAGAGTTGTTAGTGGTTGTGCATATCCCAGTTTGTATAGGATACTTTTGGAATTAAAAACTAAAGATCTTAGGCTAAAATTTCCTCTGAAGAAGGTTTTTTTTTTGTTATTTATATCCATTCTCTACATGAAAAGTTTCTGTCCGTTTCGAAAGATTTTAGTGTAATATGTATAAACGATTATACCTCAGCACGTATTAGATGTAGAATTACAAACCAATATGTAAATAAAAGTGTAAATAAATAAAGAATAAATAAAGTGTATAAATAAACCAATGGAGTATGCACCTAATAAATATATGGACGTGTAAGTAAATGGTAAGTAAAATAAAGGCTAAATACAGGTTAATAAATAAAGGTAATGGTACATAAGTATTATTCGGTGCGATTAACTTGGCTAAGAGGATTAACCTTGGCGGCCCTCGTTGAATGATATCACTACTTTCAAAGGTTTACCCTTTTTGGAAACTTGGCGGCATTCTTTTATACCAGTTTTGGTTTTGCGTGGATATCACTAATATCATAGAGAATTTACAACAGGTAACACGATCTTATTGTCACCTCTACCTTTTTCAGGAAGAATTTTATGTCTATAAATTTTCTCATTCATAATTTTAATATTTGTGATTCTTCATTTCGCCTTAATATCAGCCAAGTTGACATAGTATGGTTTATTGTACATCCATGCTTCATATGCTTAAGTTTGTTCAATCCCATTTTTGAGCAAACTGGCTAACAAACGCTGATTTTCGTTCACTTGGCTCACTCAATCAGCGCATCGCCCCCTCATTTACTCCTGCCAGCTTAATGTGAATTACGCAATGAAGCTGGAATTGCTTACTCAATTACAATTAGTGTCATCTACTTGGCCGATCATCTGCTTGGCGGTGTCACACTAGCGTGTGTCAAGATAAACCAGGAAACTTGGCACATTACTAAAATACACTGCTTTAAAAAAAATTACCTTTTTCCGACTTAATTGGACCATATGTTCACGATCTTCATTTTGTTTCCAACTCTATTTGCAATGAAAGCCTGACAGTCTCTTAGTGGGATTTGTTGTTTATATGAGCATGATTATTATTTATTACGGGGCCCTAGGCCAAGGCCTCATCCCCCAAACAGAAACTACAAACAATGACTATAATGGGCTGGATAATGAGCTGCCTCTTTGAAGCAACAATGTATTCTGATAATTAAGTATTGAAACGATGCACGTATAACACTTAAGAATGTTATCATAGACTGTTGGATGACAATACAAACAATGATTACAACAAAAATTTTGCATTTACACGCCATTTCACAGCCACGTGCTTCTCGCTGCAACCCCATTTTAGAAAAAAAGGCACTTCCCCGTACTACTCTTTACCTGTGCGTCAAAATTGAGATAAAGTGAACTTTCCCTAACAAGCTGTGGACGTGTGATAATACCCTATGAGAATTAACATAGGAGCCTTGTCCTTAGCTAGCCAGTAACACAAATCAACGTTATTGAGGATACTTTTTCTCCATAAAGGAGACGTTCCCACACTTTAATGTTGAGGTTTTCTTCGTTACTGGACCCAAGACACCTGATGCCAACGATTTTCAAAGATTTCTACCGCATGGGGAATTCACACCAGTAAGCCCAAATCTGGTATAAGGTAGTTACAGTTAAAAGACACAGTCTGCTAGTGGCCGCCTTTCCACTTGGCGGCGACACACTACCGTGTGTCTAGATACATAAGAGTATGTAATGGTACATATGATTAAGTAATGGTAAATAATTGTACTTAAGGGAACGTAAAGGCATGTAAGAGTAATAAGGGTAGATAAGAGTAAATAAGGATAAATAAGAATACAGAAGGATGAATAAGAGTACAAAAGGGTAAACAACGGTAAATAAGAAATCGTAAGGGTAAATCATGGTACACAAACTTAAAGAAGGGGAAATAAAGGTAAAAATTATAAATACTGGTAAACAATGGTAAATAATCGTAAATAACGGTAAAACATTAATCAATAGAAAATAATTGAGAACAAAGTGTTCCCCCATCAAATTTTTTTCATTTATAGAAGACTAGAGGACGCCCGTGCTATGCACGGCTGGTGTTAGATGCACCATTTCTAATATTCTGGATGTTTCACCTAATTAAGTTTCTTCACTCCCATTTTCGCGAACACTGGACAAGAAATTCTTTCATAGAATTAAGTTTCTTCAATCCAATTTTTTGAGCACACTGGCTGATAAACGCTGATCTTCGTTTACTTCACTCGCTCAATCAGCGCATCCCATGGCTCAATTCATTTGATGCATCGTTTTAAAAATTGGCATGCTCAAGCATCGTTCCCGGGCACAACGCAGCCCGGACCCGTTTTCCCGTTTGCTCGGAGCTCAGCTGTGAACGCCTTCATATGCGAATTAAATAAGCCATAGCATAGTTTCCAGCTGCCAATTTCATGTTGCCCAATCAACGGTTTGGACGATAGTTTTTGAATCCTTAGCACGTGCACCAGGAATTGTTAAGCACAGTAGCAAAGACATTACACGTGCACGAAAACAAATGAGAAGCGATTAAAGTGATTGTCCGTCCTTTAACCTTTTTTCTTATCGGCTCTTTTCTTATCAACTCAGCCGGAATCCGTAATTATTATGTAGATTTATTTTTTTCTTCAGCAGATTCATCGTGAAATCGTATGGACCCATAACGGTAAAATCAGGATGAACTATGGAGATACTGGTTAACACCACTTAGTAAAAATAAATAAAGCTTATTGTGGGTAAACAAAGTAAATAACATTACTAAATGGTAAGTTCCCCAGCCATATGTTTTACTTCTGTATACAACAGAATAATTTTTAGAAGAACTATGACTTTTTGGCACACATGTTCCGTGCGGTTTATATGGAATCATCATAAAAACACTAATATTATTTTAACCTGCAATGCGAATGTTTTTTTAATTTATTATTTAAGTGAGATGGGATTAAAATAAAGTGTATATTTGAGACATTTTAAATATCCAAAATTAACAAAATACGAGATAAAACTGATAAGAAGATTTTAGAATTTGTGAATCCTATATCTCATGTTATAAGAGATATGAGATAAATACGAGATACGAGATAAAGAGAAGATATTGCCTGAGTTGATGTGAAAAGGCAATACGAGATCTGAGATAAAGACATACAAAAGATTTGAGGCACTTCTCAAGTTTTTAGATGAATGACACTAACGAAATTTCATATGAAGGAAATAAACCAAGAGTATGTTATTTTACGGGGAAAGAAACTTCATACAGAAAGGCTCCTGAGAGGCAATAGAGACACACACAATGACATAAAGGAACACAATTTTAATTTTCGGCTGCTAAGCTCCTTTAGGCTACATTGTGGCCTTGGTCACCATAGGATGAAAAAGAATAATTACATACACTACTCCCTTCAATTAAGGTAAAACAAGCCCCCGCTACTAAAAATACTTACAAACACAGTGTAAAAACACAACCGGATCATTTAATAGCCACCAGCTTGACTGAAATCATTTAATATGATATCTTTTTTCAGATTTAAACGGAGCCGCCTATTTTTCCGTCTTGTTAATGTTTTTGATAACATTTGTCTCTAACTTTGTTTATCATGATGGAAGAATTGAGCTTAATAGCGCATTGAGAGCAAAGTCATTAGCGGCAACCTCATTCACAGTGCAGTGTTTCGGATTGCAACTGCGTCACGCATTACAGGGATGTCAACAAACCACAACTCTACATTATATCTTATCATACATCTGCCTCCGTATTTAGTGTAAGCTTCCACGCGCAACCAGATTTCTTTATGACTTCTTTAAAAAATGATTTCAATGTTGGCAAGATTTATGACCAGTGCATTCAAACGGGTGAAATCAAAAAATCCTTGTTGCACTGCTCAAGACAAGAAGACAAGAACTGTGAGCTTGAACGAATTAAGCGCGAGTATGCCTTAAATGGCATCCAGCACACTCTGGCTAAATAGCTCATCCATGGGGAGGTGGTGTGCAACCTGAAAAAGACGCGAGAGCAGAAAACAGAATTCATTGATTTGATGTCCGTCCCGTTTTGTTCTAGGAATTTTTACCGCCATGAAGAGAAATATGGTGAACTCTAAATTCCCTTTAACCATCAGGGTATTTACAGCTCTTTTAAGGAAGTCATGTCTCAAGCGCTTTTTTGAAACGACCAGAATTTGTGCTGGATCCGCTGGTTAACATGCGCGTTTGCTAACTCCTGTTAAAGACTGGACAGGAATAAGCGGCCTTGCCTTTCCTGCTCCATGCCATCTATGTATGGTTAAACCTCATATTATTGTCAAGAATGCTGTTTACTAATGTTCTAGACAAGCACATGGGAAGAGCAAGGCAAAGGTATAGTCTCTATTGGTAGTGGCTGAAACCATAATGGAACCATCAACTGATATACAAAGGGGTGTGGCCTATGTGATTAAATGCTCAACTTGCAAATCAATCTATACGGGGCAGTGTTATGGGACTTAGAGACTTAGAAGCTTCACTTTAGAAGAGCTGTATCCCCAGGCTGGTCCTGAAAGCAAACCCCCTCATGATAAACAAAACCAGAGCCATGAATGTTGTTAGAAACTTCAGTACGATGGAAAAAGGGGCATATTCAATAATGGCAGAGAAAATGGTGGCTATTGACTGATCCATTTGATGGTTTTATAGGTATGTGTTTATAGGTATTTTTAACTAGCAGAGGCTTAGTTTTACCTTGGTTGAAGGGAGTAGTGTATATTTGTATTCTTGCTTATCCTACGGTGAGCAGGGCCACAATGTGAAGAAGTTCAGTGGCTAAAAATTAAAAATGTGTTCCTTTATGTCATTGCAGGTTTCTCTCTTGCTTGTTAAGAGGCTTGCTGTTTGAAGAAAAGTGAAGACACGATTCATAAGTGAAGTAATGAGATGAGGTCTGATATAATTGAGATGAAAACTATTTGATATAATAAACACAACGTAGGACAAAAATAAAATCACCTGACATTTGAATAATGATATATGCGATAAAATGAAACATGCGATGTGAGATAACTGAGTTCAACGAAAGAAAACTTAATGGAATACATGACACGTGTCACAACATGAAGGTGGTGCGAAATACAAG
Source organism: Lithobius niger (assembly GCA_023313725.1). Classification (NCBI taxonomy): domain Eukaryota; kingdom Metazoa; phylum Arthropoda; class Chilopoda; order Lithobiomorpha; family Lithobiidae; genus Lithobius; species Lithobius niger. The sequence continues at coordinate 30,995 of JAHWFP010192983.1, forward strand.
AAATAAATGAGATGCAGGTGGTACGAGATAAATTCCAGATGCATGATAGGTTAGATACGTGAGATGCATTAGCTTTGCCTAAACAACATTTTGAGAGTACAAAATGGTGAAATGGTCTAATACAGTACTAACAACGATTCCGCAGCATTTGACTTGTGACATCGTTGTTGGCGTGATCTTGCATTTTCGAAAATAAACTTAAATGAGAAGTTTCTTTAGGAAAATTTAATTTGGCATATCATTCACAACCAGTTCCCATACCCTCTGATGAACGGTTTAGAAGTTACAAACCAAATTCCTTTTTTCTTTGGACAAGGTTGTCAGGTGCCAAAATCTAAAAAAGACGTTTTATTTATTAACATGTTATTTTGAATGTCTACAACCAGTTAGGTTTAAGTCTGACAAACGATTTAAAAATTACTAACCAAAAACTGTTGGTTTTTTTGGCGTGTAATTTGGGCCGACTTTTTGTTATTTTTAGTACAAAATCAAGAACATACGTCGTTTAATCGTATTTCAAAGAATATTTATGCTAATTTTCGGCCACATCAGTTCACGTGCTTAGCCATAACTGATACAAACAGTTTTTGGACGCCATATTGGGCCGCCATCTTTAATTTTTGTAAAAATAGTGAATACGTTATTCTGAATAACTATAAACAGTTTGTGTTCAATCTGATAAACAATTCATAAGTTACACGCCTAAACCGTTTTTTGGACGTACTTTTGGATCGCTATTTTTGATTTTTATCATCTACTGTAAAACCAAGTACGTACAAAACCAAATCAGTTCACGCATTTTGTCATGACTGAGAAACAACACAGAAAAAAATTTCAAAGAGTTTCAAAGGGTTTAACGAGCGTTAACCACTCCTGGTCATCTGCCCGAAGCCCTAAGGCAGAATAAAAAAACGGAATGACTGGCAACAATATCAATTGTCAGGTGTATAATTATAGGACTTGGTTTGCTTTGTTATATACCATCTTTTTACTGAATACCGTTGGCGTACCAGACAATAAACTAGTAGATATATACGTGATAAACCTAATTCACTTTATCATACGTTGTGCTGCAATTAATGTTACATAGCCTAAAAAATAATTTATTTAAACAAATGGTCTTAATTATTTCAGTGCAAATAAGTCTAGATTACAAATCATGACATGTTTCTTCTTGCACACGGATTTGTTTTCCTCAGTGTATTGACAGAGGCAGAAAATGTAGAAATTATATTTTCCCTAACGTGTATTTTGTTACTTAGGAGTCAAGATAAAGAGTCAAAATGTCGTCGTATACTTCTTCGGAGTTAATATTTGTCTTATGAACGACCAATACAAAAATGTGGGAAGGAAGAACTCGTCAAAACATTGGTCAATTGAACCTACACTTTTTCAAATCTACCCTTATTCAGTTCACGAAAACAGTACCAAACCAAAGAGTTACAGATAAAAGACCCCCTCAACAGGGTATACCAAAAAAAATATTTTAGGTTTGGAACTGTTCTTAGTCTCGTTGAATAACAAATGTTTTTCACAGTTAAGACAAGACAAATTATTATTCTTGCTTGGTAAATGTATCCCTCGAAGTAGTGCTTTGACGTCGGGAATTAGTATAAATTAAAACTATAAAATTTCAACAGGGTATGAAACACATTGCTGTGGGACGGTACTGATTTTACGTAGACTTGTTCTCAGTACCGTTAGACAGAAACCATTCCCACTTTTCATGCAAGCCTAATTTCATCCCACTTGGTTAATTATGTAGGTCGTGGTAGTGCTTTGAAGTCGGGAATTCGCATTTTTACCCACAACATATTACCGGACATTTGTTTCATATTTTTAACGAAGTTTGTATTTTTTGTTAAGATTGTATTTGTTCCATTCACATAAAAAAAAAAACGAGTCGACTGCATCCACCTGCCATTTTTCAACAAGCTAGGTTGCATAATCGCTTTGTTATCTTGCTCCAAATAATTGTTAATACTTTCATATACTAATAAGTATGATGCCAACCACTAATTTTCCGAATTTTTTTTTCAAATACAACTAAACCATTGCAAACCATTTTCGATTGCTGCCTAAGTTTTCTATATACCACCCAAAACCAAAACTGGTAGAAAAACCCGCCAAGTGTCCAAAAAGGGTCGGCCTTTGAAGGTAGTGATATCATTCCACCAGGGAAAGGCCGCCAAGGTTAATCCTATTAGCCAAGTTAATAGTTGGGGGG